>MQRK01169737.1:2461-23132 GCA_001938485.1 Girardia tigrina
CCGTTGCCATGGTAACCGTGACCGTTGCTAAGGTGATCGCGACCGTTGCCCAGGTAACCGTGCGCGGTAACTGCTTATATTTCCATGATAACCGCGTGGTAATTAGTTACGAACCCCCACCTGTGGGGGGTCGGTGAACAGCCTTTCCATTTTTCCCCTACTTTTGTTGTATTGAACGGATGAGGTATCGGACCGTTTTTGGTTTGAGGTGAAGGCTAAAATTAGGTAGTTTATATTCAGTGTGAGAAGTTTCATCTCAAAGATTAGCTTTCGGTTTTCTATCAACCGTTATCCTTACCATGCATCTCAGTTAACTTGTAAAGTACCGAACATTAGAGTAAACATATTGTTTCTTTAAAAAATTTGATGTATTGATTTTTGGACTAAATGAATTTATTTAATGTTTGGTCAATCCATAGGTTACCCTTAAAACTGAATGGTGATTAATTAAAATTTTAAAACATTTTCGGCAAGTTTTCAATACCAATTTGACTTTTTATATTGTTATTGATGATTTTTTAGGTATTATTATATTTACTGTAGATCTCTTATTTATATAATAAATATTATTCATATTGTCAACGGAAGATAATATCAGTTGTTTTAGCGGCTTAGATGAATGATAACATGATATTTTTACAAAACTTTTATTATTCAGTTTTCGAGAATTTGTAAAAAAATTCATTCAAACTTATTTTTAAGATTTTGTTAATAATCTTTGTTTTCCGAACCGATTACTTAATCACTATTTTTTATGTAAATAACAAATAAATTTCTATAAAAAATTTAATTTCTAAAGATTTTCCTATACCTTTTTATTTCTTTGTTTGAAACCAAGTTACAAAAGAAACCCAATCGTACTACTGTTAATGACAGAAAGCCTCTGAAATTATCAGTATGTGCAACAATTTTCAGTAAAAAAATAATAGGACCATATTTCTTGGATGGAAACGAAATCGCGGAAGCTATATATGAATGTTATGTGAAAGATTCCTACGTGTAGGTTAAATTCTGGAAAAGTGCTACAGTTTGGGTATCTGCAGCATCATACACATCCCCATAATTCTGTACACGTTTTCTTCAATTTTTCGAGGATAAATTAGGCATGTTAAGCATTGATTTGGACGCCATAAAGTACCGAGGGGTAAGAATAGAGGAGCTAATTCTTTTATATAATAACCGTATGATTTCTTCCTTGGAGGATACGAGGAGAACAATATTTATAAAGAAGATAAAACATTTTACAATAAAAACATAAAAAAATACTTATTTTATTGTGAAAATGTTTTCTTTCAATGAAAAAAATTAAATTTTATGTTAAAAAATTATTTTTTAATATATAAAAAACAATGCAAAAATGATATTGTTTTAGTGATTTAATTTAATAAAATTCCAAAATGCCTAGTCGACTTATTCTTTAAAAAAACCAAATTCTTTCGTTTTTGTTTCATATAAAACCAAAAATTTCTAAAATGGTCTTCACAAACAACAATTCCAATCCGAGAAAATCATTAACTAATCTCAACAAATCGGTCAGGTCCATCGAAATTCCATCGATCCTTTTCTGAAACAAAACTACGAAAAATTTCTCGTTCACCGTCGCCACTCCTCATTGATCATTTCTTCACAAAAAATTCAAATGATAAGCGTGCCAAATAATCAACAATCGAAAACGAAAATTCTCCGACAAAGAAACCGCATCAAAATCGCACAAATTGCGCTCGAAATCATCGAATTTGCACGAAGAAATCCAATCGACAAACGCGTGCGCGTATTCATATAATTCTTCGATTTTTTCGTCTACTGTCCGTTGCTCGAATAAATCGATCGTTATTTCCAATTGTGTGAAGAAATCGCAATTGTCACCGTCGAAAATCTGCGTGAATTCGTCGGAGGCGATCGATAAAAAATCGATATTTCGTGATAATGGAATTTGGTCCGCACTGATCTAGTGTGCCGTGAACGCTCCACGAGCAGAACGGTCGACCCGGCGACCAGTCAAACCGACTTTCACATCGATTATTTTTACCACCGGGACGGCTCAGGTAGAGTCGTTACACCTATCTAGATTTATAATTAATAAGATGTATCGAAGACTTCCGTAATTCTTAGAAACCAAATTATGGAGTAGATTTCGCTAATCCTAGAAGAAATATTATATATGTATATATATATATATATATAAATATATATATATATATATATATATATATATATATATATATATATATGTATGTACAGTATTTCTAGTTATATAACATACGGGTAATGTGCGATTTTACCTACCCCAAATTCCCATCGGGCTTCGAAAAGTTAGCAGGGTAGTAACATCACACATTAACCCTGGTTTATTTGAGTAACAATGTGGTATATATAAATTTTTTTTTCGAAATGTTTTCGGGAATTAAATGTTATTTCTATTGTACATTCAAACTGCATTCATTTCTAAATATGGATATATGAAAATTGTTATTTAACATACAATTATATTTAAATACATTTCCTAAAATTCTGGTAAAAATATTTAACAAAGTTTAAAATAAACAATTTTAATAAAACAAATATTACAAAAATTTCAATTTCTAAGACAACATAAAATCTCTCAGCTTTATCTGCTTTTAAATAGGCGACATTAAACCCTTCTTAATCCTTAAATAGCTCAACTATTATTAAAAGAAAATTTTCGTTACTTTAATAACAAAATAAATAGAGTCCCTTTGCCTTTTGTTTTCCTCTTTAAGACAATGAAGAGTAATTTATTTTTAATTAAAGTCCTTTTTAATTTTTCAATTTTAAGTAATATTCGTTTTATTTATTTACTTATTTTAAATCAGTTGAAATAAGAACTTTTCGTGATCTATTTTGGTAAATTATTCATAAATATTTTTTATAAAAGTTTTATTTATTTATGATTTGTTTTCTTTTACAATAAAGTTCGTCTAAGTTTTTAAAATTATATTTTATTTATTATATAATTGATTTTTGGTAATTTATAAAATTAAATTTATTAAATCAAGATTAAATCAGACAATGTGACGAAATTCCAAAATAACTTCCAAACCTAATTAAACATTTCGTTTAAAATTATATGCATAATGATATCTCCAAATAATATCTTCAATTAAAGGTTTGTCGTACTGTTTAATACTCTCAGTTAATATTGTGTGTAAAAATAGTGTTTTGCGAGTGTGACCAAAACACTATTTTTACTAGAATATGAAAAGTAGTTGATGAAACAAAACTAAATGATTAATTCAAAAGTAAAACGAATATAACAAATTTAATTTCTCGAAAGCAAAAATAAAAAAAAATACATACTCGCTAGGGAAACATAAAATATCATACATTATCGTCATATAATAAGTCCAATGGTCATTACTTATAATTTAATTTTTAATTGTCATTGTGAATCAATTCAATTATTGATTCTTACTTTGGAATATTTGCCAAGTATTATTTGAAGTTAAAAGAAGCGAATGTGTTTTACTTAATAAATTCGAATTTCTTTTCCAATTTTCATTAATCTCAATATTTCTTCTTTTTCAAAAAAACGATGGAATATCGATATCGTAACATCAACTAAATATTATCTAGATAGTTATTCAAAATAACATAAAAGATTATTCATTCTTTCTAAAAGCTTCTTAATAATTCTCTGTTCAGCATCATCAGCATGAATTTTCGAAAACAGAGGTGAAACAGAAAACAAGTCACCTTTATATATTTTTACTTTCCCACAAACTTCATTTTCAATTTCAGTCGATTTATTTAGATCATTTATATCAGTATTTTACTGTAATTCATTAAAAACGGTTGAATCAACTGACCCATGAATTTCAGGATTCATAGGTCATGAAGTTTTTGTTCAAAGTTTTTGTGTGCATAGGAAAATCATGATTTGAAGGAACTCCACTGGTACAAAAATAACAATCAACAAAGAAAACACACACATCAAACACGAAATGGTTACAAAAGCACTGGAAAACAAACACAAAATCAAAGAACATAAAAAAATAATCACGCAGTGTCAGTAAGTAGGGCACTACACTGTGTAGCGACGCTCAACTGGCTATTATCTGGGTGACCGTGCGAGGGAGGATGGTAAGGGGGATAATCAATAAGAATTGTTTGACAGCAGTCATCGCGAAGGCAGTTGTTACGTAGGCAAAGTTGTACCAAGTTTAAGAATAGGTTCAAACGATGGACGGATAGGGGTAAGTGTGGGACTCTGTCAATTGAGTACAGCATGAAGCGGACCTTGGGCCGCGTTCTTGAAGTGATGGTGATCCTCGGGGTGAGGGTCAAGGGGCTTCTTGGTATTGTAGCTATGAGACAGCTCAGGGGAGTCTGAGTGTCAGGCTGTGTCAAAAATTTGTTAAAGCAACTTTCACCTACTTTATATGGTCCGACTACTTAAAATTTGCTCTTCTTAATCGATCGATAATTTGGTTCCTACAACCGGCTCCAACAAACAATTTGTTCAAGTTTTTGGTCTGAAATATCGACTTCGAATCGATTAAAGTTTTGCAAACTTGCAATTTTGTTTATTGAATTCAGAGAGACTTTTACTAAACCAATTTTGCCCAACTTTTTCTAAATTATTCATTTTTGATGACATTAAACTATAAAAACAGTAGTATCTAAATAAATTAATAGTCATTTTTTACAAGAAGAAAATTTTGCTTGTCACCTTTTCATCCCCAATTTATAAATTAAATAGAAAAAAAATAAATTTAAATTTGTATTTTTTCATATTTTTCATAATTTTATGAATTTTCAGTATTTTAATTCCTTGTTATTGATAATTTATTTGGTTAAATTTTTGTTATCAAAAATGTTTAAAAAGAATTTATTGATGTACTGGAATAATGGTATTCTCTTCTTTTTTATCATATTCATATGTTTAAAAAATAATCTTTTGCTGGTTTAAGGTACGAAAAAGGAACTGCGAAGATCAGACTATCCAAATTATCAATGGGTATTAAATATGTTCGAGTATGACAGAATAGTTCGCGATTTCATTGGGATTCCACAGTTTTTCCTCATCGAAATACATATTTAAATGATGTCCATAAACTATCGGTAGTATTTTTACCCTTAACGGGTCAATCGGTCATTAAGCTACAGTTAAGAACTACAGATAGGTTTTCATCCTTAAAAGTTTCTCCACTCGACCCAAATTTTCATGAGTCACAACCGAACTAAATCCGACCCGGTTTTATTATATAGCGACTCGACCTGACCCGAATATACTTTATAACAATTCGAATAAACCTGAATGTAAATGAATCTTTATTGGACAACAAATTATCAGTCTTCTGCAAATGATAGGAGACTCATAAAAGACAACATAAAGAGCATTTTATTTCAGTTAGTTGGTGAAAAATAAACACTGGTTTTATTTATTATAAAACCTGCTTTATTAAAGCCTATCTCCGATTTTGCAGAAGAAGAAGGTTCGCTAAATATAAGTCGATAGATTCGAGATAAAAATGTTAAAAAAAACTCGAATGTAACTAAATCTTTATTGCAAAGCAAATTATAATGACAAATAAGTGACGACACTTTCCCTTACGTTAACATTTGGCTGAAGTAGTTTCAAAGTATCTTTTATGTACGGAAGAGCGGATGATCGTTGCTCAGAGATCGGAAAAGTGACGAATCTTTAGCCCGAGAATCCAGGAAAACAGCAGTGAAATGAAGAAAAGAAAGCCGCGCAAAACATTTATAACGAATATCAAGACTTGCTACTCGCTTTTCTGTATTGAGTAGAACTCGTTGACTTTCTTGAGAGCAGAAATGCTGCAGCCACCTTATCCAGTAAAGAAAACGGTGGATTGTTGGATTTCTGTCACTTTCCAAATCATTTGAGGCGCGACAAAATTCTATCAGAAAGCTAATCAATTCATCCAATATACGCTTATTGATGCCGTGTGGGAGAACTTTATTGCCACCGTTGATTATTTTTACCTCCAGTTCGTCCCATGTGGATACTACGTTTTCCAACATGACAAGATTGCTATTCCAACGCACAACAACACTGTGTTTTAACGTCTTTGGTAAATATACGAACGCTTGGCGTGTTGAACCACAGCTTTAACACTTTTCATAAGATCTCGAATCTGCATGCAAAATTTCAAAAAAAAGAATTGAATATAGAATAGTGGGAGTCTATTTCAATAGTTTCGTCACTATTTAAGATGTTCACAACCACTTTATTAATACAATGAGAACTACATGAAACTGGTCAAGGAAGACCATCGTTATTGAAGTAGTTATCAGTAACAACCACGTGAAAGTGTAGATGTTAAGCAGGAATTGTGTCATCATACCAAGAAATCAAATTTTGTTTACTTTTGATTTTATAAGAAAATGGATGTGTTATGTAGAATACTTTTCTGATAACAAAATCTTGTCCTATGTACAACCGTGTCAGAGACACATAGAACCTGTGAAATAACGTTAATTAGTTAAACATAGAACTTTTTGATTTACTCGTCGAAGGCTAAATTACTTACTGTCCAGAAAAAGTCTCAGTCCATATATCTAATGTATGAACCATACCATTAATCACATTCATCTCAGTGTCGACATAGCATATCATTTCTTTGTACATTAAATCCAAATATTTTTGTCTGCAAATTCTTTCGATCGACTATAATGTTCCTTACACCTAAGTCGGTAAGAGCTAAGTATACATATATTTGCATGTTAAAGATTATTCAGAAATCGACGTTTAAGATTTTGTATAAAAACAGGAAACACGTTTTTTAAAAATTCATCAGAATATTTAAACAAAAAATATATTACATCAATAAAATATTTTATTTTAAAATGACGTCTTTTAATTTTTAAACAGAAAAATGTTGGTTTTCGGTGGGGTTCGTGTCACAATTGTGGACCCGAAATATCTTATTCTTCATAATAATCTTAATCAAACAATTAAATCAAATAACTTTGAAATATAAATTCATATCTGTAAAAAATTAACATTTTAATATTAAAAAACTTGTCTTTTTAAAGTTTTAGTTTTTAATTTTCAGGATTCTGATTAAAAAAATTTTTAAGATCAGAAAATAAATAGACACAAGGGACTAAAGATTGATATTAGTAACAAGGATATAAAATTAGTCTTCTCCCCCATCTACGGACAACCCACTGACGCTACAGTGCCTTAGCCCGTAACTGAGCATGCTTTGCTAACACCAGCACCAGATATATTATTCACACAACTGAAAATGAGACAGTTAAGTAATCCCTCGTCTTTCACGGGTTCTTTGTGTATGGTTTTGAAATGACGCAGTTGAAATTTCACGACCAAAATTTTACACTAGGCTGGTAAAGTTTCATTTTGCTTGTAAAAATTCAAAAAAATACAGTAGAACTTCGTTAGTACGGACTTCATGGGACATTGAAAAACAGTCCGTACAAACCAAGGTCCGTTATAAACGTAAACCGCCAATTTTGTTAAATAAAATATAAAGTATAAAATAAAAACCTTAACTGACATCTGAAATTTTATTTAAAACTGTGTTTATTTATTTATAATGATGTGTTGTAAGTGTGATAGTATCCTTGCACCACAAAACCAGAATGAGGAAAGCAGTTTGAAATTGTATTTAGAGTTACATCTTTCCAAGCTTATCTAAGTATGTTCATGGCATCAATAATATTAATCTGATAAGAGTGATTTCTATCAATGCTATCGATCCCAAGCTTAGCAATCAGTCGACGATATTTGACCTTGAGATTCTTGATAATACCCATGTCACATGGCTGCAAACAGGATATTGTATTTGATAGGAGGAATTCTAAGATGACTGTGTTGAGGTTGATGATTTTTGGATATGCTAGGCCATTTTCAACGAGGAACAAAACGTTGAGCTGACTTTTGAAGATGTTGTCTAACTTGTGAACCCAGTCTTCAAACATTATGGATGTCATCCAGGCTCTCTTGTTATACGTGTATGACTCTGGAAGTGTTTTGACATTAATTAAAGCACCTATGATGCTCGTTTTTCTCAATCATTAACAACGTAAACTTTTGGGAGCCGTCAATATTTGTATATACTATTAGCAGTAATACGCTCTTTACTTTGCTTACCACTACGGCATGAGTCGGCCTTAAAATACAAAGTTTTGTCTGGAAGTAAATGGAAGAATAAACTCGTTTTATCAGCATTGAATACATGGCAGGGTGCAAAAGGGGAAAGAAGAGCTGGTAGGTGAGTTAAAGTCCAGGTTATGACAATAGTTTCATTAACTGCTGCTTCTCCACAAATATCACGAAAGGCGAAATTATGGCTAGTTTTGAATATGTCTAACCAACCATCACAACACTGAAATGTTTTGTGTTTATACAATTTGGCAAAATCATGTGCTTTCTCACAAATTACAGGACAATTGATTGGAGTGTTTTTGGAGCGAACTGTGAGGCGAACTTAAGGCCTCATTAAAATCATCAAACATAGTGGATCTTCGGAAACCATACCTCCACATTATATCACTACACTAACTTTTGACTCACCGTATCAACTGCAGCATCTTTCACACTAACTCTCACAAAAACTAATTCCTTGCACAAATTTTCTTTTATCCAATCCATCACTGGTTTTGTTTCAGTCGCACTGAACATAAACACGAGAAACTCTCTCGATGATTCCTTACATTTATCGTAGATAATTTGAAATTGATCAGAAAAACTATTCAATTTGTGTTCATATATTTTATCACTCTCGTCAATCACCGACCAACTCAGCCGATTCCAATTTATGACAGTCGGAGTATATATTGAACATTTCGATTAATCTCAAAGGTGTACAAATAACAATTTCCGATTTCACATTAATCAATTTCTTCTTGAAAAACAGAGACACTTGGATCTTCCTCTTGTCCAATGTGAGCTCTTCCAGGAGATACAGACATTCCTGGAATGTTTCCTTGGCCAGCTCAATTGTCTAGCTTAAAACGACCATTTGCGGATAACCAACTGACTGAACACACTCAGTAACAATATCGATCGATTGGAGAATCATGTGGATAATCGGTATTAAAAATGCGGCAGTTTTTTTCGGAATCAGTTGGAGCGGTTGTAAATAAATTCAAGTATTGCTCACGAGGACAATGCAAATTTTTGTGTAAATAAAAATACGAAAAGTCAAATCGGTGTTCTTAATAGTCCGTACTAACCGAAGGTCCGTTATAACGAAGTTCTACTGCATTTTAGATCCAGTTAAATTTGATTACAAAACAATTCCTTTGAAATAATTGTTCTTTGTTTTCAAGGAACGTAACCCTCGCGCAGTACTCATCAAGGCTACTTGGCCAAGCAAAATCGGTTGTGAAATTCTTCAAAAAACTTTCTATACTCCTATACACTAAACAAAATACATGATACAACTTGATAACATGTATTTTTAGAGGATCATTAATTAATTAATTTAAAATATTATAATTTAACGAGCACATTTGGTATGTAAAAATGCTATTAAAACCATTTTAAAAGAAATAAATTTTATTTAATACAATATAATTATCGTGCTTATTATAGAATATTGTATTTTCTGTTGACAATTCATTAATTTCATATAATTTGATATAATTTATAATTTTACTTTTTCTATTTCAGCTATTAAATAAACATAATTTCTTATCAATTATTTATTTGATTTAATAATCCTTTCGCTGAAAGCAGTCAACAAACAGCAACAATAAAGTATTTTTTATATGATTTATTATATTTGTTGAACCCAGCTTCCCAGTGCTAGCAAACTAATTTTGATAAATTTTCAAATGTTTCTTCTTTAATTCATTTATAAATTTATATTCGTATATTTAAAGAATATTATAATTTTAAATTTATTTTTACATTTTAATTTTTAAATAGATAAATATTATTGATTCTACAAGAAATCTGGTTTTATTTATTCTACAAAATTATTAAAAAGTAATTATATCAATCGAAATAAACATAAAAAGTTGTAAATATTATTTCTAGCAATAGATAACATGATTATTGTGGATATCATTCACTAAATGATGTGACGGTAGGAATGACATGAGGAGCCAATTAACCTGTTTGCTCCCGGCTTTATATCTGAGTTGGAAGAGCATGTTCTGTGTTGCCGAGTCAATCTGTCCGCATTATGACTCTTCGTGTCTCGGGATCGCTAGTCATTCGAGAACGACTCAATTTTTCACGTTGCCCTTCTTTCTTGGATTGATTCTTTTTTGTGAAGATAAGGGCTTTTCAGTTTCAGACCAACCGATTCATTGAAATCGCGCGGTAGAGACGGTAGAGAACAACGTAGATAGATCCACAGCTTGTGACACGCGAAAATATCGATTGGTGCTTTCGAGATTTTGATGTAAGTCAGAACAATTATACTCTCGGGATCCAACAATTTGAGATCATCGTATGATGGCGACACTTATAGTTTCATGATTTTAAACACATTTTAAAACACTGCAAAAAGATATTTAATTAAAATAATTACAATTTTTTTTAAAAGAACATAATCAGTGATTTGATGATGACGGTCAAACCGTCAAAATATATTATCAATATATATATATATATATAAGGCGTTTATTTGTTTTTAATTTTTATTTTATAAATATAATTTTTTAATTATGAGTCTTTTAGATTTCTTTTTTTCTACTGGCTTTAAATTGTACTTGCTTCTTTTTATTGTTGTTTGTAACAATGATCAGCAAGCATAATATTGACAATCAAATAGAGCGACTTCATTATTAAAAATAATAAATATAAAAACTAAAGAAAAAAAATTATTCTCCAGATCATGTATTTTCCGAATCGTCTTTAATCCATTATTTGAAATTCCAATGCTCGGATTATCATCATTTCATAATTAAGTTTTATACATAATATAGTTATTAGCAACATCACAATTTCCTTGAAAACATTTATTTACAACAAACAGAATCATTCTCAGTACTAATTTCTGCGGTAAGCATCGTTCTTAATTAATATGTTTTTTGTTTATATATTCAAATCTTTGATTTAATTACCGAGTTAAAAATAATAATATTTTTTAATTTCTCAAACTTTTATTGGATAAAAATGCATTAAGTAAATTTTAAAATAAATATTAGTTTTTAAAATATATTAAATTTAAAAAGTTGATTAATTAATCAATAACATATCAATCACATCTGAGTAAGAAATTCACCAATCTAAGAAGCATACAAACAACAAATTTACAACATTCAGAAATTTCCGTCACAATAGTATTAAAAAGTATGAAAAAATAAGATCATATTAGAAATAAAGGCTTGTAAATCACGTTTAACCTATGTGTTTTAAAACTATTGTTTATATTTATTTAAATATATAATAATTTTTATATTAAGTAAAAATATTATACTTCTTTGACTTAATTATTCTCGAAATTTCAATGAAACCTTTGTGTGTATATGAAAACAGTTAGGCGTCATCAAAGGCTTCGTGTTATCCTATTTATTTTTTATATATTATACTAAAAGGTATTAGAAATAAAATAATTATTATCAAAGACAATTAATTCCGAAGGTATAATCGTCATTGTCAGGTTATAAAGATATTATGATTTAAAATCTGCTTATATAAGCAAGCAGTGATTGTGCAATCGATGAATAATTGTGTCATCTAAAAACACTCAATAAGGTTGTCAAGAGACCCGTTTGCTATTAATCTTACGATTTAAGATTGGAGATAGTGTACTTCCCAGGCCACTCCCCCCATTAATTATTAAACTAAACACAGAATTTAAAAATTATATATGTTAATATTTTCATTCAAAATGCCAATTTATCCGTGTTCTGCAATATTACTTCCACCCAAATTACGTCCAAGTTCTTGGATTCTCATACAGAGATGACGACACGTCTTTCCAAAGTATGTGGCATAGTACCCATTATATGCCGATTATAATACCCAAATTAATTGACTTTAACAATATTTTTTTTAATTTTTGAAATATTAAAAAAAATAATTCTATTTTTTATTTTCAAAACATTTCAAATATTCTCGTGATTTGGTTGTTTGAAAACCTTTTTTTTAAATATATTTATTTTTTTTATTTGAATACTTCATAATTTCTAAATGTAAATTAAACTTTCAATTTTTTTATTAATTAATATCTTTATTAATTAACAGAAAAAATTACTTCATAACAAAACGATTTCTCAGTTGAAAATATTTATTTAATATTAATTCTTAAATTTCTATTGCTAAAAAATCCTAATATTTTCCACCAATGAAAATTTGTTCGAAAATTAACCAATCATAATCTCGAGAGTTAACAATACCGAGATAAATAATGTTTTTGAAAAAGCAAATTTAAAAAAAAATCATTTTTAAAAAAATATTCGATCTGTTAAAAATGAAAAATATAATGAATTACGACAATGAAGTTTAATTTTCGGAATATTGTTGGACTTTTATCAAGTAATTATTTAGACAAATTGTTCTTGTAAAGTAATAACGATTTTTTTTAATTTAAATTTCAGAAAAAAATAACTAAAAATTTTTATAGTAATACATTTATGCAGTTGTTTATTGCAAATTATTTAGATTATTTTAAAACATTTTATTTATATTTTTTTAATAATTCCCTAATAAAACGAATAAATTAATCATGGTTTTAGAAACTAATTAATAAAAATTAAATATGTGAATTTTCAATAAATAACTGTGATTTAAGATACCCTTAAATATTTCATAATGTTTTCTTATTTTGATATATTTCCTTATTTTATTTTTATATTTCTTTCATAATAAGTATTTTATTATATAATAAAAATAAAATTTTAAATGATTTTTTAAAAATATTTATTAAAAAAATAAGAAAAATAAATTAAATATTCTGATTTTTAATTATTTACCTAAACCTTATATTTTACATAAATGTTGTTAAAATATGTTTTTTTCGCAATTATAAATAATCAGAACTTAATTTCCAAAAAAATATGAATATATTATTTATTTGAATTTATTTTTAATTTTTTCTTTCTAGCCAATTAGTATTTTAAATTTATAATTATGTTGATTTTAAAATTTTTATTTATAATTGATTTCAAGTGATATTTATTTTAATATTAAGTAAACATTTTATTGATAATTTTATCCTTGTTTGACAATATATTAATAATATATTGTACAGAACACAAAATTTTAATTTTAGAACCTTAAATGTTTCATAAATACTTTACATTTCCGCCTTAACTTTTTTTCGATTTTACATCTATTTAAAATGAAATTTATGTTTTATTAAAATGATTTTTTCAAAGCCCTAGACAAACGTTTTTGTATGATTTTATTTTTCAACTTAGTTTTTTTCAAAGACATTTAAAGGAGACTTAAAGAAAAGAATTTTTTTTGCTTTTTAAATGAAATTAAATAACTTTTTTTAATATGTTTGATTTGAAATATTAAAAAACATTTTTCAATTGACAAATTAAATTTCAATATAATAAAAAACGATATTTTATAGAAAATCATTTGAAAAAAAATAAATAATTTTCAAGATATTTTTTGCCAATTTTAGAATTTGATTAAAATAATTTTGTACAAGAAAATTATTTTACAGTATTGTCTCCTTTGGTTCCTATTACCAGAGAATGTACGCTGAGCCATAATATGGAACTAAATTTATAAGGAAAATATGTTTTAAGAAAAATACTTAATTTTTAATTACTTATTTCTAGATTCCCTTATATATTTATACAAGGTGACCCGATAAGTACGCAACTTCATTTATTTGCATTTTTAGAATCACCTCTTCAAGACAATCATTTTGATATAACATGTGAGATAAACGTATAAAGTCATATCAAATTGATCAATAAATGTCTGTTAAGAGAACTCATACATTTGTTACAACATTTATTGCAATCACAATTTTGATCATGTTTATGACAATCCGTAATAATGCATTTCATCAAATTCGTTTATCAATGTTTACTTCTCATCCAAAACTAACTTGAAACGAAGTATTTTATTTCATATATTTACTTTAAATTTTATTAGTTAAAATAAAATTATTTTTTATTATCACTTAAAAACATTAATTTGTTTTAATTATTTAAAAATTTACAAAAAAATTCTTTACAATATACAATAATAATAAATTAAAAATTTGAATATTAAATCTAAATTTAAATAAATTAGTTTCAGATTATAAGGAGTAAAATATTAATCATCCATCTGATTAGGAGTGACGCAATCCCAAATCATCACACAACATTTAAACATGCAATCACTACACAAAACATCAACATTCCAAATATTCCGCACATCCGCCTCGATTTTGATGGGTTTACCCATTCCACATTTCTGATCAAAATTCTACGATCCTCTAACTCCAATTCATAACTTCTTTTATGTCTTCTGAATTTTACTGTGGCCGGATTCAGATATCGATCTTCTTCCTTTTGTAGCATTTTCCCTCTTTATCCCTATTTTGAAATATTTGTTTTGTCTGTATTGTAATTTCGCTCTTTTCTTTCCTATCTCAATTCTGTTTCTTGGTATCTTTCCACCAATGTCTTAAGTTTTTACCAAATAGCATTTCTGCAGATGAGATACCCGTGGTAGCTTGAAGTGTGCTAATCATCATAAATTCCACCTCTTGCAAAATTTTGTCCAATATTTGTGGACTTAATATTTTATTCTTATGTTCATAGCATCTCTAATAGTTCTAAATTGTCTTTCAATAATGTCATTGGTATTGTGATGATAAGGACTGGAGTAAATTATTTCTGCTTAAATCTCTTCAGTGTGTCTTTGAAGAGTGTCGATTCGAATGCCTAACCTTTATACACAGAAGTATCATTTGGTGGTTCGAATTTCCTAATCCACTTGTTCAGTAGAACCCTTTTTGCAGTTTTCTCATCTTAAATGAAATACTGGGCACATGAATGTCAGCTATAAACCATTAGTGAAACCCAAAAAGATGCTGTTGTCGCAACTGCATATTAAGCTAGGCCTAATGAAGAACTTTGTAAAGGCAATGGATCGAGGTTCAGCTGGTTTCCGGTACTTGCAATAGAAGTTTCGGCCCATAAGTTAAGCGAAACTAAAGGAAGGAATCTTTGTTGGGCCCCAAATTTGTAATGTTATTGACGTAGCACTTAAGCCATATGAACTGGAAGGGTGTAATGCTTTCAAAGCCGTCGTCACACAGTTTCTCGGGAATGAAAAGTCCCTAAATTATCATGTTCTCATCAATAACTTCCTACAGTCCTATAAGCGTTTAGGATGCAATAAGTCCCTGAAAATTAATTTTTTTTCACTCTAAACTGGACTTCTTTCTTGCCAACCTTGATGACGTCAGTAACGAGCATGGGGAAAGATTTCACCAGGAATTTTTAGAATTCAAATTATTATTGTTATTATAAAATTAAAAATTACTATTTATCCTCTCGCTCTAGCCTAAAAGTTAAATTGTTAATGATAATCGCTGAATAATTTATTTGATTTAAAAGAAAAGAAAAAAATAAGTGATAAAATGTAAATTTAATGAATGTAAAATTTATCGTTTTATAAAAAAATAATGTGTAAAAAAATTAAAGATTTGTTTTATCACAATAAAATAAAGTTGTCTGTTGACAGAGTTTTTTAAAAAAAGATATGAATTATGTTAATGAATCGATTTGTTTTGAATATTCCATATCTGTTTCGAAATTTCATTGTTGAATCGATGTATGAAAAAGTTTTTATTCGTGATAAACTCGTTTCAGGAACGGTTTATTTCAGTGACAATTTAGATAAAGAAATAATATTGAATTTACGAGATAATTGTATAATGAACAACATGAAAAATTTTGAAATTATTTCTGTATCGTGGGGCAATTTGTTGCTAGAGATTGTTTTATCGATTTATATATGATTATTATATCAGATCGCCTTTTCGATAAATCTGATATGGAATGCGAATTTGATTTTGATAATTCACCAAAAAATGAAATTTCTAATTTCGACCAACAGATAGATTTCGATTATGTGATACATAATTTCCGCGATTCACGAAACGATCAAACGAATTGAAAGAGATGTCCACAAAATATCCGTGCTATAACTGATTAAGTTGTTGAGCTGAAGCTGAAAAAATTTTGATAAAAATCAAAACCCGGAGTGCTTTTCTGTTTCTGAATTTTGAGACGTTAATTGGATCGTACACCCAGTATTTACAGGCCCAGCACTTTTTAAAATCGGATCCACTGCGCAACCCCTCTGCTACCCTCCTCAACCGGTTCTCAGGGTAACATGGGGATCGGTTGAAACAATGATATTGGTTGCTTGGAAAAGCGGTATTAAGGCAAATGGAGTCAGGCAATGTTGGCAGACTACTGCTGGACTCTAAAGAGGGACACTACAGTCACTGAATACAAGCAAAAGAGCATTTGCAAGATTTTCTGAGGTGGCGAGTGGGTACAAGAAGTAGATCCTTCCCTACAACTTAGACAACATTATTTTTGTATGTAGCAAAACTTTGTAACACTGTAAATAAATTTTATCATATAAAGTTGCCGCATTTATTTTGTTTTACAACCAGGGTAGCTGTAGAACACAAACTAGAAGTTCTAGGCAGAAAATAATTGTGAATTCTTAATCAGCAAGTGTTATTTGGTGGGAAAAAAGGATTTTCATAAAAGAAACAGACAAATTTTAAACAAATAAACGCCATTTAAAAATATATTTTAGGATAATATATTTCGACGGTTTAACCGTCATCATTAGATCACTGATTATGTTCTTTTTTATTGCTTTTATATAAGAAATGAATGATTGTGTAATCATTTACGTAAGCCTAATCGAAAACTCTTAACAAATTAGTTGAGAGTGCTGTTTGAACATTGATTTTTGGATCACATGATCTTATCAACAATGCTTCACGTGACACTCTCTCCCAATAATTTTTAAAATGCTTGCACAAAATCTTAAAATCATTTATGTTCACATTACATTTACACGTTTTTTTATGGTCACCAATATTACTCTTTCCCCCTTTTTGACTGTGTTCTTGGACTCGTTTGCAGAGATGACGGGCAGTCTCTCCGATGTATGTACATTGCACCCATTACATGTGTATTGATAAACAATGTCCGAACACAATCCTAAAGGAATATGTGATTTAAATTTTAACAAATATATAAATTATTTAAAAATTTATTTTTTAATAATTTTTTTTAGGCAAATATGTTAAATATTAAATTTTACTTTTCATGCTTGAATTTTTTTGTTTAATCTTCATTTCATTTGTTAATATTTAAAATTCGAAATTAAAAAAATGATTTTTTATTAATGTGGTTAAAACACTTCTTAAAAATAATATTTTAATGATTGAAAAATATTATATTCATTGAAGAAACAAAACATCTGATTTTTAAAACTATTTTTTTAAAATTTTCAAAGAATAATCTCGAAACATCTTTGAAATATCTAGAAAAATATCTAAAATTATGTTTCCAATTTTATTCTATAGATAGGAAGTAAAGGAAATGAAAATAACACACAGAAGACATTTTTATTGATTTTTATAAATTAATATAAATAAGAGATCAAAAAGATTAGACATTTTAAAATATTAAATTTAAAATTATTTATGAAAAGTTTTTTTTCTTTACTTGTCATTTTAAAAGAAAATAAATTTTTAATTTAAAATGTATTTTATTATGCACCAATTTACTCAAAAAAATTAAATTTTTCTTTAATAATAAAAAATAAAGTATAATTAAATGTATAATTCAAAAAAATTATCCAATAAAACAAAAAAATTTTAAAATTATTAACATAAAAAATTAAATAATGAGGTGATTAAAAAGATTTTAAAACTTTTAAGTTTAACTGTAATTAGACTAAAATAGTCCTGTTTTAATACCTTTTCTATTTACTCACTTCGTCTCTTTGTTTGCTACAACTCTCATAAACAATTTGTCACCTACTTCCTGTAGTTTGATTGGGCTGATATTTGACAAAATGTGTAATCCCTATGATTTCTTATCAATTAAAATTAATCCTTATTTCGATTGTAATCTAAATTCTTTTTATCAAATAATATTTACTTATAATTTAATTTACTACAATTATTCTACAAAAATTGTTTTAATATTTTAATTCAAAATATTTTTTAAAAATTTGTAAAATTATGTTCAAAAATGTTGATCATTTCCAAATTATTAAAATTAGTATGCGAACAAAATTAACTAACTCCTCATATAGGTAATCATAAATTGATATAATTGATAATGGATAATCGCAGTCCTAGAATTAGTTACAATCTCTACATGACAATATAAAAGGGATGATGACCAAAACTATACCATGCTATTTATAAGTAATGAAAGCAAAAACTTTACCTGTTTTAATAGTTTTCAATTCATCATATTTTTATTAGAAAACTTTTTTTACAAAAAAAATTTAATTTTAATGAAAAGTAGCTGAAAAAAGGATTTGTAAACAGAATTCTTAATTAATGTATCTATCCATAAAAGAATGTGAAGGAAACAATCAATTATCCTTGATAAAAATATTTTGAATACCAACTATTTTTTAATATCAACATATTATAACAAAATTTATGTCTTCAGACATCATTAAGACATTTATACATAGAAAAAGTTTAAATCATTTCTTTCAAAACTTTCATTAATTGTCATATTTAATAACAATA
The DNA here is from genome assembly GCA_001938485.1 of Girardia tigrina. Taxonomy (NCBI): domain Eukaryota; kingdom Metazoa; phylum Platyhelminthes; order Tricladida; family Dugesiidae; genus Girardia; species Girardia tigrina. The sequence continues at coordinate 21,136 of MQRK01169737.1, forward strand.
TAAAATAAATAAGACAATTTCGATATTTTATGTAATTTTGATTTCATCATTCTTAATTTTCTTTCTAAAGAAACTTTCGACTGCGACAAATAAAATACAAAAATATCTGTCGTAGCATTTTCTTAATTAGATTTTTTTCAGGTTTAAGATTTTTGAAGGAATAAATTGACACCGACTATTAAAGTCTAATTAAGAAAATTAAAATCAAATGACTAAAAAAAGATTTTAAAAATCAGTCAAAGTTTATGTACAATTTAATTAAGAAACAAAAGAAAAACTTATTTTTCTTAAATTCATTTACATGAATAATTAATATATATATATATATATATATATATATATATATACACTGAACCCTCTCATTGAGTCCACATTTGGGACTCTTGTATTTGTGACCTTAATAGGAATTTGGTCTTAATGGGAGGGATGGGCGTTTTTTTACAAATTATTTTTACAAACAAATAACATTAAAAAATATATTACAAAAACTTTATTATTTTTAATTTGATATACATTTCTTATTCTTTTTTTGTAGCAATCCACAAATCTAGATTAGTTTGTTTTCCGATAACCTTTTCTTTTCTTATTCTTTTAGCAATAGTATCCAAAATTTCAATGTCGTTTTCATCACATGTTTGTTTTTGATAAATAAAATTTTTGACAATTCCTAAGGCATTGAATGCTTCTTTAAATGTTATTGGCACATCTTGAATTACTTCACAGTCCTTTGTTGCATTTAAATTTATATTATCAATTGCTTCTATTTGTAATATTTTATATTCATTGAATATATTTTTATTTGTAACTAAATCGACATTTTCTTCTTTAACTTTCATTTCTTTATCTAAATCACGAACATATGATTGAAACTCATTGGTGACCCATGCCCTACTATTTGCTTTGTAATGAACAAAGAAGCTAACATTGAAATTTTTAAAACATCTGGGATTTAAATTTTTTCGTATCACAACAGGTTTTCTTTTATCACTTCCATCATTATTAACATAAAACATTACTGTAATTCTTTCTTTTGATTTTTTTCTTCCCTTATGTGGCTGTGAGGTAATAGTTCTACTAGGTGGGCATCTAAAAAATAACCCTGTTTCAACGAGATTATAAATATCATGCATTGCAAAATTTTTTAATTTATCTCTAAGATTTCTTGATTTTTTTTAATATCACTCTGCTCAATGGAAGTAATTTCATCTGACACAAGATATGATTTAAGATTGTTTCGTTTTTTAAACTTGGCAATCCATCCTTTACTTGATTTAAACCAAACTAAATTCAGTAACTCCGCAAATCGAGAAGCTTTTTCTTGTAGTATTAGATCTGTACTATAAAGGCGTCTCTCATTTGCCATGCTAATTCACTGAAGCATAGCTTATTCAAGTTCTTAACTAATAACATGTAGTTCTCTTTTCATGTTAACTGATTCAATTAATTTTTCCAGTTCGTCATTTTTAGTAATCTGACCTATTACCTTTCGTCCTATCATACAATGAAATTCTTCTGAAAAATGTTTTGCAATTTCGATGTGTGTTAATTTTGGGTGCTGAATTCCATAAGCTTTGATAAGTTTCTTTTGTGAGATAGAAAGTATAACAAGTTTCTTTATTACTTTATTTTGCTTCATGTTTGAGGGATTAAGTTTTGAATTAATACTGAAATTATTACTGAAAATATAAACAAATTTTTAATTTAGTTTCTTATATAGAATTTATCTATCCATAAATCATGATGTCAATGTAATGTCATGATTATCAATTAAATGTAAAAATAATTGTTAAAAATGAATTTTGTTAAAATATTTTTGAAATTAATAAATCCAGTCATAATACAAAAAGGGTCTTAATGGGAATTTCGGCTTTAATGGAAGGGTTATGCGTTTTTTACGCCTAAAAAATACGTTAAAAAATTGATGGCCTTAATGGGAGGTGGACTAAATGAGAGGGTTCACTGTATATATATGTATATGTATATATATATATATATAT
>MQRK01169742.1:5411-18401 GCA_001938485.1 Girardia tigrina
CATAACCTTGCTTCCATGAATGTTTCTTTTTGCTGTTGACGTGGACGGTTCGCCGGGATGAACCCACGATTTCTTGCGTTTAGAGTTAACATAATAAATCCAATTTTCATCTCCAGTCAAAATATTATGCAAAAACGACTATCTTCGTTGTCTTGTAAGCAATGAATTGAATATCAGTAATCGACTTTCAATGTTGGTTTGATTCAATTCATGTGGTATCCATTTTCCTTCTTTTTGAATCATTTTCATAGCAAGTAGACGTTTACTTATGGCTGCTTGAGTAACATTTAACTGTTTTGCAAGCTCTTTCTCTGTTTCAGTAGAATCTTCCTTCAGTAATGATTCCAAATCTTCATCTTCAAATCTTTTTGGTTGACCGGAACGCTCTTTGTCACTTACATCGAAATCGCCACTTTTGAAACGTTTATACCAGTTCTCGCAAGTCTGTTGAGTTGGTGCTTGTTGACTATAAGTTTCTTCAAGAAGCCGAAAACTGTCTGCAGCTTTTTTCTTTTGATTAAAGCAAATCAGTAGTATTTCCCGCAAATGCTGTTTTGTTGGTATGAAAGTTGTCATGATAAAACTTGATTAAAAATATGTTTATGACGCATTTAAGGTCAATGACCTACTTAATTTTAATGCCTCGATTTTAGCACTTTAAAAATCTGTATTACGACTGTAAAATAATGCTATTACAAAGGTTACACCATCTCTTAGAAAATCCAAAAAACTAAGTTATACACCTAATAGGAATCATTTTTCAACATGATGTACATTACAGTCAAAACTTCTTCCGCCAATGAATAATCAACTCAGAAAACGCCTATTTAACAATTTCTGGGGGTATGCGGCGAAGGAATCTTTTGAAGAGATAAAAATCGCTCGGTTTTAAATCTGGCCTGCATAGCGGATGATCCACAAGCCATAGTCCAGCATCGTCAATTGTAACCCGAGAAATGTCTGCTGCGTGCTCTGGCACATTATCATTGGGAAATCATAGTGGGGTGTTCTTCTGCTTCCGTTTCTTCTTTTTGGCAGTTACCTCGAGTTAATTGTAATTAACATCGTTGATGCCTTTATCCATGAAATATGTTAGAAATTAAAAAGGTTAGGAAAATTTTTGAAAGAAGGTTAAATTAAATATATACAAATTAAAATTTTTATATAATTAAATATGTAACGTTTGAAAAACTATATTACTAAAATTAAGAAGATCTAATTAAATTGTTAATAATTAAAAAGTTTTGAGAGTTTTAAATATAAAATAAAAATTAAAATGTATAATTTTTATGGGTAAAGATTTTTAAAAATTAATAAAAGTAAACGAAACGATTAAATATTTTAAAATGTTATCGTAATTTAAAATTGATTTATAAAATTAATATAAAAAAATCAAATATGAGTATTTATAAATATTTTTATTTATATCGGTTTAAGATTTATAAAACAAATTGTTTCTCAAAAAATAACTTTGTTTAAATATTAGATTTAAAAATTTTTTGTGTTGTATAATAATTCCGAGCATAATCCAAGAACCTCTAGTAAAATCCATGAAAATAACACTTTTATGATCTCAGAAAATGGAAAGTATCATCGCTTGTTCATGAATTGTCTTTTATTTCATCTTAAAATATGGCTTCTCTTTAGACATTTTCCACTCTGCTTACTCCCGCTTTGTTACCGGTAAATAAATACTGAGTTAAGTTTCGTTCTCCTCAATTAAGGTTATCAGAAAAGTCTTATCATGATAGTCCCACAGGTTCAAGTTATCCTGACTTCATTCCAAGCGGTTTGGCATCATTTTACCTGTCAAGAAACAGGGTACGAACGGATCTTTATTATGCTTATTTAATAGTCCATTGTATTTCACGAATAAAAATATGATATAGAATTACGTTTGTAGTTTTTGGATATTCATATATTTTTTTGTAAATATAATTTTTAGTTTACTACAATGTATATAGAAATGAATAAAGAATATAATAATAAACATTTGTGCTATTATATCATCGTTATTTTGTCGTTCACTTTATTTTCTGTTAACCGACAAAAATTAATAATCCAGAAGATTTTAAACTGGAAGTTTATTAAATCTGGTTGATATCAAGGAAAATGTTAATAATTTTCTGTAAATTTTGTAGGAAAATGTAATATCAAAAGATGTGGTTTGGATACAAGACTTTGTAAGTGTCTGAAATGTTTAATGTAAACGTATGTTTGTGTAATGTGAAATAAAATGCAAACAATAAGTATTTTTGGAAAAGATCTTAAAATTGAATTAATTAATTTCATTTTTATGAATTTGATAAAAGACAGTTTGTGTATACATTGGTTGTTTCTCGCAGAATTTTAAGTGTATAATCAGATATTGATTACATACTTCTTTCATAAAAATAAATGTTATGAAACGCAGTCTTGTGTCCTTAAGAGTAAGATTACCGAAAATGAACTGACTAAACAATATGAAGATTATTATAAAAAGTGATGTTTGCAATAAAATGATCCTGAAGGCATTTTTACATTTGTAGGTGAAACAAATGAAATGTCTAGCAACATCTTAATAAAAAGCGCATTCATTTTTAACATCATCATTTACGACTGCAAGATTTCCATGTTGTTTTTGTGCCAGAAAATCAACAAACTTACCTAGTCGCTGGAAATGCCGTAGTTTATGCTTCTTGACTTAATAATAATACTAATGACCCATAATACTAATGATAATAATATTTGTTTGAGGGAAAAAATGCTAAGACAAAAGTCTCTACTTCGCTTAGTTGCGCATTATGAAAGGAGAGACTTGAAAAGAAAAGTAATTAAAACACAGTAAAGTCAATTAATTAATGAAAATTATAAGAGTAATTACTTAAAATCTTAATTATAAAATACTTAGAATTAAGATTTAACTGAGAATGGCTCAATTATTTGATGTCATCTGTTTATTTTATGGCGCTTTATGTTTATTTTTCGAATATCATATTTCTTGAGAAAAAATAATTTAACACACAGTAACATAAATCTGCATGAAGGGGTTTAAGTCTCTGTATTAAATGTAGTTCTTTGAAAGAAAACAAGATAAAGTATGGATATAATAATAATAATTATTATTATTGTTATTATTATTATTAGGGCACGGAATTTAATGACCTTAAAAATCAAAAAAATGACTCTATTTTATTTCCTCTCTTTTCGGGGGAGATATTATTTTGTTCTTCCCCTCTTCCAATAGAGTCGCCACCGTCACCAATCCGCCGCAGTCACACCACTGCACCACCTACCCTGTTATCAATGATTATTATTATTATTATTATTAATAATAATAATAATAATAATTATTATTATTATTAATAATCATTGATAACAGAATGGGTGGCGCAGTGGTGTTAACTAGTTAAGCATAGTAGATGAAGTAATATTAGTTGCATGGTTTGGTTTATTATAAAATTAAAGGTGAATCATTTGATGGAACAACTTTCATCGAATTTATCAATTCGAAACTGGCTCCACATTTTCTATCTTTTTCCAATGATATTCTGATAATGAATAATTATTGATTTCATCATAGACGAGATGTAATCAGTTTATTGCAAGAAAAAAAATACTACATAAATTTACAACACCGTATTCGCCACAATCGAATCCAATCGATGAGTTTTTTAGTTATTTTTAAAAGCAACCTTGCCGCTTTCGTGTCAGTACAAATAAGAACATCACAAATTAAAGAAAAAATAATTGAAATTTTGGAAGATCAAAATGTAGATTTTACTGGCTGGTACAGAAATATGAGGAGATTTATTAAATTAGTACTTACAAGACAGGATTTTATTTAGAAAAACTCGAATATTTTAATTTTTTTATGTATTGTAATAAATATATTCGTCTTTCGTTGTCTGTTTATCTAATTGGTTATCATTTTAAATATATTAATGTATAACCCTGTATTAAACTAAAACATAGTAAGGACCTTCAAAAAACATTTTACTAATAAATCATTCAATAAAAATAAATTTATTTCATAATTCTTAAAAATTAAATAAAAATACATTAAAAGCGATCAAATCCATTGTCACAAATCATTAGCAGCTATCAATTGCCGTTTGAAAAAAATTATGTGCTTACACTATCTTTTCGTACATTAGCGTATCACGAAGACATCTGAGTCATTGATTTTACATGAGGGATCATTTTATCATCAATAAGCTCGTCTAATTCTTTATTATAAGACTAACGAGAACAACAATCAATCGGTCAAGCCGAGAACAATATAGAATCTGATATGATTTTTTTAAACTAAAGGTACAAGCTTCTAGTGTATTGCGCGTAAAAATAACATTTTTTTAATTCTTGTTGATTGAGTGTTATAGCACTGCAAAAAATAACTAAATCTTTCCTTCCTTAACCAATTCTATCCGAGAACACATGGTCTATCTACTGTTTAATAAAAACTTGAAGATAACTTTTATTCACCTTTCAATACACAATTGCGTTCCAAAACGCAAAGTCTTGGCAAAACTACTCACCTCGAATATATGAGGGCAAATCCATTTCTTGTCCCAGTCCCACAGCTTGATCGTCATATAGTATCAGCTTATTAGAATGAACGGTTGCGTTTGAAGAACGACAATGCAGCGCATGTACTCTTCTCCTCAACACGACCACCACTGGTGGCAATTCCGGCGAAATACGATCACCTATTTCGGCCCTAAGGATTCTCGTTCTCAATAGAATGTCTTTTGGTTCAGTTATTTCATCACTTCATACGATGCTCGCATCATTTAACAAACAAGGGATAGATATTGAGAAATCTTTTAATGTAAAATTCTTTATTCATGTAAGAACTCCGAATTAAAATTCAATATTTATTTAAAAAACTTGTCTCCCATTTCCGCTTGTACAATTTCAATCAAACCAATTTTTCAACCATAAATTCAAATAAATTAAACTCATTAAAAAAGAACTAAGTTGAAATTTCAAAATTCATTTTACATTCACATAATTCCTTCAATAAAATTTTCTTATGAATAATTTATTATACTTTAATTAAAAAAAATTTATTTATCTTTTAATTTTAATTTTTAACATTTAGCTTCATTTTTATCTTTGGTCCGATTCTGAATTCACCTTTTGTAGAACCGAAACAATACATTTTGCAAGCACTTCCAGAAAATTGAAAATTTGATCTGATACACTGGGAATTGAAGTAAATAACCGCCATTCAGTGTTTCATAATGAGAAAACTACTCGTCCTTCTGAAATTTAAATTTATAAAATGGAAATGTTAATCGACTGGAAAGGAAAAACGTAGTCTCTTTTAGCAGTGGAATGTGAGTATCAAGGGTAATCATTCGATCCTGTATAAATGTGGTGTTATGAAATTGTAATCAAAGTTCATCCTCATTTTTCCTTCTTCTAAAAAATTTGAGGGAATGCTGCAAGACAAACTTCCTTTTTGATTTCTCTGAAATATTTTTATTTGTGAATGAAACCTCTTTATCCCTGAATGTTTCTTTGAAATAGCGTGAGTCCAATAAATGGAGCATATCTAAAAATTAGAACCAGAAAGATGAGATCTGAAATATCAAAAAAAATCATTGGTGTCAACAGTTTTGAAAGATCATAGTAATAAAATCGAAGTAAGATCAAATACGTACTTATTTTGTTGCAAACTTTCTGCTAACTAATTCAACCGGCTGCTCATCTCGTTTGACCCATGATCTTTATTTCACAATTGTGAGGGATAATTTGGAATGTTGTAAGTTTGTTGTTTGTATGCTGTTTAGATTTGTGACTCTCCTACTCAGATGGGATTGATATGTTTATTGATTTATTATTTGAATCGAATGATATTAATTTTAAATACTAATTAATTAAAGTTTTATAATTATGAATTTTAATAATATTTTTAGTAAACGATTTTAACTTATTAAATTTAATATATTTTAAAAATTAATGTTCGTTTAAAAAATTACGCAATGCCTTTTTATCCAATAAAATTTAAGAAATTAAAAATCAATATTAAAATCTTTCCCATTCATTGTTTTTTTAGATTTGAGAACTTAATCAAAAACTATATCAATCAAAGAAAGATGCTCAATGAAAATTGTTGTGAAGAATCTGTTTGTGTTGTAAATAAATGTTTACATTCAAATTGTGATGTTGTTCATAACAATTATTTTTGAGTCCTTAATATGAGTCATTTAAGTATTAAATAGTGGAATTCATCCTAATTTTCTTAAGGGCGATCAAAACATTCGAATAATTTATATATTAATAATATTTTGTCAAATTTTATAAGAAATTTAAGCCTTAATCAGACCTAGAAGTCTTGAAAATTAAATATTTACATAATTATTTACTTTCTATATTTCAGTTTTAGAGTTAGATTTTTTATTTTGTTGTTATAATAAATTTCATTATGCTATATTGTTTTTTATAATATTTTGATCGTTTATCATACGTTTTTGTACATTTATATCATTTGTGAAATGCTCATATCATCAACAGCTTAAAAAAATTTTGATTTTCTAAAAAACCCATTACCTAGGTTTTAGTGACCACCTTAAAAAGGCAAAATACAAAAAAATTATAATTATCTAAAAAGAAAATTAATTTTCATAAAAATATTTATACATAATAATTAAATATACTAAAATGACTTTATAAATTATTTATAATAACACAAAAATACATTTTTGTTTAAATAATGATAAAAATCTTTGAACATTCTCCGTTTATGTTCGAATGGATGACGAATGCCTCTCCTCAATTCGGAGACCAATCGCCCAACAACATAGATGTTAAAGATATGAATATCACACCATGATCAGTGTTAAAAGGTCTTCAAAGATCTTTGATCTATTAGAAGTATTATGTAAAAACCTTTCCTTTTTTCAAATCTTCCGTATAGAATGATGCATCTAAAAAGCCAAGTTACAAAATTTTATTTTATTTGAAAACAAAATCAATATATCAGAAAATTTATGAATAATCACAATGAAAGCGTGATTGTTAATGAAATTGTGACTGATCAATGTAAAAATAAAATAAACTTTTTACGTAAAACTAATTTTCACAAAATGTTAAGTTTATTTTCACTAAATCGTAATGTCTCTTCTCTTTAAAAGTGTTTTCCTTTCCAAAACTAATTTCCAAAGCTTTTGGTGCGTTCTCTTCTGTATTTCCTTTTTACCTAAGCACTATTGAATTAACTTGAGCAATGTCATATTCTAATTACTGGTTTAAACAACCTTTTACCACCTTTTATTTTGTAATTTTTTAGACGAATCTCGACTTGCTTGATGAGAAAAACATGAGAACAGCAAAATTTCGTTCATATTTATATATTTTGCATTTATAATAAAAACATTGTTTTTCTTTAAATCGATATTTTAGAAAAAAAAGGTAACAGAAAAGACATCATAAGGTTTATCAAAACAGGAAGGTGGAGATCAGATTGAGATGAGATTATAGTAAAGGATATCAATCTTCATACAGCTAATTTTAATTTCGAACTACTACCTAAATTCATATGTATTCAGTTGTCACAAATTTTGTGTAATAGATGTGATGAGACTTTCCCTTAATATCTCGGTATACTTTGTAGAGTTCATTGTGCCCTCTATAAAGTGAAGACTGCCAAGTCCTTTGCTTGTCATACAACCCCAAATCATTACACTTTCTGGAAATTTCAGAGATCGGTTTAAACAGTCCGATAATAATGACTCGGTACTAAGTCTTAAGACCGATTTTCCATTTTCGCCCATAGACAATTCAAAACGAGATTCGTCTGAAAAATAACTTTATTCGAATCATCTTGGCTTCATTTACTATGATTAAGAGCCGATTCAAGTCTCTTTTTCTTTTGAATAGGTGACAGAAACGGTTTGTTTTTAGCCTTAAAGAAGTGTTACGCAATGCTTATATTTCATTACGAAAATCTCACCTTGTAGAATGAATAATTTAATTCATGTATTCGACGTAGACAAGTGGACGGAGAAGAAGAAATGCCTGTATACATACTCCATTTCTCGTTGATTTCTTGAACAGTAGAACGACGATATTGAGGAATTAACCTCTTCAAACACCGGTTATCAGAAGCGGAAGTCAACTTTGGTCGCCAAGATTTCTTTGGAGATGAGTTATTCTGACGGTATTTAGCTTTTTTTAATGTTATCGAACACCGTCGATTTACTTTTCTCTAAAGTTTTTGAAATTTCACTTACTGATTTTCCTTTAACATGCATGGCAAATATTTTCTCACGCATTTCCCTATGCATCTTTTTTCCACGAACCATTATTTTAAAAATAACGATAATTAAATCGACTGAAATATTTAAAGAATAATAACTACATGTGTTTTTACTAATAATCCATATTGAATTAAAAATAATTCATTGCCTACATTTATATTATAATTTTTATTAAGTGACCGAATTCTTTTGAATTTGAGAACAAATTTTTAAATACGAATAAAATTTTTATTAGTTAACTTTTTTATTTGATTTCTTCAAATTATTTTAGAATTGTATTTAGATTATTGGAAAATATCAAATTAATTCATCTATAATACAAATAAGTACATATTATTTATAATTTAAAATTTTTAATAAGAATTATTTTACGTGTCCGAATACATATGAATTTGGGTAGTATTAAACACATTCAAGTTTCTAAAGACACAAAAATTCCAAAATACCAAAACAAATTACAAGTAGAAGATATTTTATAAGAAATCGCTAATAATATAATATAAATAAAAAATGATTTTGGCAATGAAAAATATTTTGATATTAAATTACTAGAATTTAAGACTTCTTTGTAATACATCACAAAACATCAACACTGTCTGTATTTATTCACTGATCAAAATAATCTTAATAATTTTTTATTTACATATATGTTATATAGTTATTTAAATATAATAAATATTAAAATATTAATGTATAATACAATTAAGATTAAAATCAGTATTAAGGATACTAACATGACATGTTTCTTCAATTGATTCTTCAAAAATTTGCCAAAATCTGCAATGATTAAAACAATTGTATTTTTAATTAATTGTTAAATAACAATTAATTTATTATTCAATTATTAATGTACATTTTTAAATTCGACAATAATTGACTTCAATTGTCTAAGGAGAGATGTTGTGCTTCAAACCCCAATCAGTCTCAAACATATTATAAAACTCTTTCAACAATCACTCAGCATCACTCAAACATCATTCCAATATTCCTCACAATCAGAAAGCAAAATATTAATGTTTTACTATGTTAATCGATTATATAAGACATTACAATGTACGAAACTTTTGTAACATTTTTTAAATATTTAGTATATTTTCTTGACACATCACTTGTATAACCTGCACAATTAAAATTTTCTGAACAAGTTATTTTTTTTCTATAATGTATTGATTGTGCACAAGAAAGTGCTGAACTTTGGATAGCTCTACCTAACGTCTTTAATACTAAAAATATGATTTAAATAAGAGATGAATGTGGTAAAAATTTATTGATCGATTTTTACCCACTTCCTATAGCCAAATTGAACTGAAATTTCGCCCTAATGTGTAAAACATTTAGAATCTCAATGATTAATGAGTTGTTTTTTTTTTGCTAAAAAATAAATTAACACTTGACTTTAATTATCCCTTCTTATGAATTATATAGAAAACACAATCAATTCAGATTTGTATTTTTTCATATTATCTTAACTTTAAGAATTATCGGTATTTTTTCGTAATAAATATTTTTTGGATTGATTATTAATTATAGTAAATTTGGTAAAATCTTTGTCTCGAGGGATTTTCAAAAATAACTTATTGATTTTCTGAATTCGAACTATGCCAATCTTTTCTTAAATTTTCTAGTGTAAAAAAACATTTTAGTGATTTAATTTATGAAAACGGCGCTTCAAAGACCAGGTATTTAAATCAGCATATGATACAGTATTATTCAGTCAGAAAGTTTCCAGTCGACCTAATAATTCGAGATTCCACCGTGATCCCACAGTTATAAAGCGGCAAAACACATATTACAATGTTTCTCTTAATTGGTCAATCATTTTCGTATCCCAACCTGTTTGATCGGACAACTAGTTCGAGTTATGGACCAAAAATATCGAATCCGAATTAATTAAAAGGTCAAAATGTGTGAATGATTGTCTACTTTTGAGAGACTTTTATTTGAATAAAACATTGTCTTTTAAAAAGAATGTTTTTGATTTATTAGTTTTTGAATTGAACTGGTCTATGCTATAAAATGTATAATCCAATAAGTAGATTTAATCATAAAGAAAGGTCAATAATTTATTACTAACTCTTGTCTAAAGTAGTTAACAATTTTAATATTAATAAATATAAAATTTTTATTTCAGTACATAAATTTACATGTTTTTATTGTCTTCCAACGCGCATCGACCGGCAAGGGAGATAAATGTTAGAATGCTAATGGGGTTAACCACATAGGAGCTGTGGATGTGAGATTCTAACGGTCTATGTACTCCAACCGATTCATTATTTAAACTTATTTGAAACTAGTTATAATATATTTTGTGTGACCAGACAGCTTAAATAGTAAAACTTAAGGTTGGCAACATAAAAAATTTATAAAAATATTTTATAAAAAATATTATTTGTTGCAAAATAGTTTTTACTGCACCTTGAATTGCAATCATTTAGAAGGGTATTTGTACGTAGCACTGGTCAAATGTTCTAAATAATTCTTCTTCAAAGTTTATGTCTATCATACATTATTAACGTTTTAGTATCAAATAAAGCAATTTGCATTGAGGATTTTGTGAAAAAAACCTTTTCCTATGAAAAGACATTTGAAAGCTGTGTTCGACTATCCATCTCTATATGGGGAATTATAATTTAATAACTTTATGTAGCCTAATTTTTGATTACGAGTATCTATCAACATAATACATGAAAGTTTATATTAATTTTTACTAATAATACATCAACATCGAAACTTCACTACGTTTCAAAACGATGCATCCATTCAAGAAAACAAAACAAACTCCAATTATAAGATCTATTAAAGAAATAACTAATAATAAAATGATATAATACGAATAAAAAGAAACATTATTGTAATTATTGAAAATATTTTAATTTTAAATTACGAAATTTAACAGTTCTTTGCAACACAGCATAAAACCTCAACACTATTTTTCTTGTGTTCGCCACCTCCATAGGGTACATAAGCACATCCGTGTGGTGGAAAATATTTACCAACTACTACTTCGCCGTCCATATCACTTCTAGCAATATAAAGAGGTTGGCCGCTGTCTGATCCACCGACAATAGCTCCACTGGGAATATTACTACCAGACGCATGTTTCCATTGGTAACCAACCGGATGGAGAATATTTGTTTCGACTAAGGCCTGAAAGAATATTTATTGATAGATTTGTAAAATATTCATTAACTTCATATTGTGGTTTACAGATTTCTTTTCCACCGTAGCAAATGTAAACTCCTTTATGGCCTTCTACTAGTTTTCCTGGTATATACTGACCATCATGTTGTGCTCTAGCAACATAGCATGGTCCTCCGGCTTTTACGGATCGAGAAGGTATTTCACCATTAGACGCTCTTTGCCAAGATACGCAGATATCTACTCCTTTTCCATACTGACTTGCAACTTTGCTCATGTTGTTCTCTTTCAATCCAGGAAAGTTCAATATATATACCATTATCTATCACTTACGCATTGGTTGCGTACACTGTGCTGACATTTATCTTATCTATATGAGAATATTGCTTTTGCTTGAGAAAGGTCGTAGAAAATCAAAACGGATTTATTTACTTATTAAATGTATTCTTTAGTTTACTCAATAATATCAATTTACACAATTTGTGTTCGTATATTATGAATATAAATTTGCTGCACAAAATGTGATGCACAATGAACCTACGTATATTAGTATACAATTTTAGCTGAAATTATAAGTCTCTAGTAGCAGCATCATTAGGGTTCTTGTGGGTATTTGAATTGATCAAAACAACCTCAATAATTTTCTATTTTACAAAAATGTTAAATAATTATGAAACTATAATACATTTTAAAATAATAATACATAATAAAGGCAAGATTCAAATCTACCAACATGCATAATAATGTGTTACCATATTATCGATTATATATACTCACATTGATCAAAGTATATCCATAAGCTTCGCGGAAACCTCTATCTCGTCGCGGTCACTATTACACTATCGCTGAACAATTATCAAAATGCTTACTCAGAACCTTAAAATTATAAATTTTAGTATAGCAGGAACACATAAGAAATTGTTAAGAATTATTACTTTTACTTTCTTTTCCTCGATGTTTTGAAGAGGTTTTAAGAGGTGACGAAGAGTCCCTCCAATATATAGGGGTAATAGATTTGAATCAAACATCATTAAGACATATTGTTTTAATTACATTATCTGTTGCTTTTAGATTTTCTATAGTAAATTACTCTGAAGAATGTATTGGTATACTATTAATTTTTAACGAAACTAAACCCTGGTTTCTAGAAACACCAAGGAAAAAAACAATCTGATCTCAGGAGGTACCTCGTATAAGTATGTTATCTATTATTTCCAAAATTTAATATTCAAGGAGAAGATACTTAAGAGTCCCTTTGATTTAATTCAAAACTCAATATGCAAATACAAGGTCTCCTATAGGGTATGCCTTCGCTAATTTTAATGTTAAATTGAAGTTTAGGGTATATATATTGTATATTGACTAATAAAAAAATTTTAAATATCTAGTATCATATAACAAATTGCGTAGCAAAGTTTTTCAAAAAGTTTTGGAAAAACAAGTTAAACAATGACTCATTTTATAGATTATTCAATTTTAAACAACTTTTTGAAGTAAACATATGCCATAAAATGAACAGTAACAAAGTTATTCAATAAAAAACAATATTTATTAATATAAAAGATTTTCAAAGTGAGATCCTTCTGAAACAATTACATTTCTTAAT
>MQRK01169751.1:21131-37650 GCA_001938485.1 Girardia tigrina
TTAACTATTTGTAACTATTATAACTATAATTATAACTATATTTACAAATATATTTATAACTATATTTATAACTATTACGTTATACTGCCCGGAAACTTTTTGGACGACCTAATAGAATGCTCAATTTATTGAGTGTACGCTTAAACTGAATCGGCTGCTCTCAATCGGTCTATATTTTCAAAATCGAATATGTTTTAAATTTATTTTGATTTATTCGTATATTATTTTTATGTAATATTTATTTTGTTTTTTTCGTCGAAATATCTCATTGGAAATATTTAATTAACTCGGAAGTATAAATTTTGATTTGCTTAGAAGGTAAATTAAGAACATGATTGGTGACGTTATTAATATAAAAGTCGACCAAGCAAAATTCATCCACTATTACAAATTCAATGTATTCTTCAAATGTGCTTTGTGATATTTGATTTACTTCAAAATAAAATTCTTGTGGTGGAGTATTAGTTGCAACAGTTTCCATAAGATTGCGCTCTGAGACATAATTCTCATTTTCCATTATTAATTTCTGATTAATATTAATTTTGGCATTAATATTAATATTGGTATTGATATTAATATTGATTTTTTTTCTAATTTCAATATTGATATTCGAGGAATTTTTTTTAATGTTGATCGAGTTTCAATCGGCGAAGATATCGAAAAGGAAAATTTTGTTAATCTGTTGTTTAGTCAGACTAAAAGGGAAAGAGAAACCAGAGGTTGGATGAGTTACCGCGATGGAAGCAATTTGCTAATAAACATTAATAGACTTTCTATTACGCGTTATTTTGGATCATTTGCTTTACAATAAAATTTTTTCAAAGAAAAAAAATCCTTTGAGCCGTATTGATTGTTTTAGGTATCTATTGAAAATCTCGACTTTACCATTGGAATTTGGGTTATAAGGAATGTTTCTTACCTTAACAATTCCGAAAGAAGTGCAAAACTTTTTAAATAAGTCTGATTCAAACTGTCGCCCTTGATCAAATATTAATTTTTTGGAGGGCCGTACCTACAAATCCGATTCTCCTTGATTGCTTTGATGACTGATTGTGAAAAAATGTCTTGGACAGGAACAGCTTCGAACCAAGATGAGTAACGGTCTATAATAGTAACTACGTATTTTATTTCTCGATTTGTGGCTAGCGGGCCGATTATGTCAACGTGAATTATGTCAAATAAACCTCCTTCTTCTTCAAATTGCATATTTTTGATTTTTTTTCTACTTTTAGGTTTCTTTAAGTTACAAGTGATACAAGAATTTACAAAATATTTTACATCTTTACGCATCTTGTACCAACAAGCTTGTTCTCTTAATAACTGATATGTGGAGTGAAACCCAAAATGACCGAAATTGTGTATTGAAGCGATACATGTTTCTCTTAGGTTTTTAGGAATTAATGGGCGAAAAATGCCAGATATTGAAACATCGTACCAAACTCCTTTAATTTCTTTTAATTTGATAGAGGGATAGTTCGAACATTCCTTTACTACTTCTAACTGTTTGCCAATAAGATCACTAGTAGAAAAATTCGATCTGAAATTCAAACTACACACCGGGTTTCTGGACATAAAATCAGCCGCCACATTAGAACTTCCAGCCACATACTTAAAACTACAAACAAACTGTGAAATATAACACGTCTGAATTAACTGTCGAGGGCTTGGATCTTTTAAAGACAGGACTTGAAGAAGTGGTTTGTGGTCAGTGACAATAGTAAAACTGCGATCCTCTAAAAAATGACGGAAATGTTTGATAGACTTGTAAACTGCCATTAGTTCTCTGTCGAAGGTGGAGTATCTTCTTTCAGTCTCTTTTAATTTTGAAGAATAAAAGGCAATAGGAACGAAAAAACCATCTAATTTTTGTTCCAAAATGCTACCTATGGCGAAAGATGAGGCATCGGTGGTCAAAGATAATTCAGATCCTTTTTGAAGGTAGCTTAGATTGGTTATGTTGTTTATGGCATTTTTTATGTCTTTGAAAGCTGCTTCTAATTCTTCATTCCAAGTAATTTTATCAAGTTTTCTTTTTCCTTTTATAGCTTCAGTGAAGGGAGACAATAGTAGTGAACAGTCTTTTATAAATTGGTGATATAAGTTATCTTATCTTATAAGTGATCTTACCACAAATTCGACGAATCTCTCTTACGTTATTTGGAGGTTGTAGATCTAAGATGTATTCGATCTTACCGCGAATTGTTTTACCGAGACTGTTTTCACTGATAGTATGTCCCAAAAAATCTACACTATGTGAAAAAAAAGAACATTTTTTAAAATTTATTTTCAGATTTTGTTTGTCTAAAACTTCTACAACTTCAATTAGATGTTTTTCATGGTCACTGATGTCTTTAGAACCTACCAAAATGTCGTCTAAATAAACTACTACATGTTTTAAATTTCGAAAAAGTTGATCCATAGCTCGTTGAAATGACGCGGCCGCGTTCTTCACACCGAAAGGCATACGAATAAACTCGAAAAGTCCGAAAGGAGTAGTAACAGCTGTCTTACAAATGTCTTCTTCAGACATAGGAATTTGATAGTACGCCTGAATCAAATCAATTTTACTGAAGAATTTTGCGTCTGCCAGTCGAGTAGTGACATCTTTAATTAAAGGAAGAGGGTATTCGTCCTTCAAAGTTATCGCGTTAAGCCTACGATAGTCCCCACAGCAACGCCAATCACCATTTGATTTTTTTTCATGAGTAACGCAGAAGACCAATTGGAAGATGAACTTCTTACAATTTTGCGGGCTTCTAAGTCTCGAAAGATTTCTTTAGCAGCTTCAAGTTTGTCTGGTGGTAAACAACGCACCCGAGAATGAACTGGTAAACCATTCGTAATAATATTATGAGCAACGCAACTGGAACCTTCCAAGTTAGTAAACTGGTTGAAAACATTTGGGAAGGTTGTCAGGAGTCTTTCAACAAAAACTTTATTAGTTGTTATTTTATCTAAATTCATTTCAAATACAGTAGCGGCTCTGATAGGGTCTTTAGAATTATTACTAGGTGGTACTTCTTTCGTAGAAACTACGTTGACAGAATGATTAACCATATCGGAATTGGTTATAGAAGGTGCAAGATCAGCCAGAGTTTTTTTAATATAATCTTTTTTTTAATTTCCCAGAGTTAAAAAAACGTAGCTTCTAGTGTGATTTTTTTTAACGTTGACTTGTTGACAGGAATTATCAGTAATATGTTTTAGTGAAATAATCGAAGATAATGAATTGTGATTAAGCCTGATAGATTTATTTCGACAATCTACTAACAGATTATAATGGGCCAAAAAATCGGCGCCGATGATACAATGAGAAACGCTGGCCACGACGAAATACCACTGGTATAAATTATCACCAATCTTTAATGTTAAAGAAATACGGCCATAAGAACGAATGACGGAACCATTAGCAGCAATTAAATTATTTTTGGGTTTGTTTAAAAAAAATTGGAATCAACAAAATTTAATGGAACTACAGACGAAGAGGAACCAGAGTCAACAAGAAAACTTAAACTAATATTACTCGGATGCACCGAGAAAACTGAAAAGACACCATCCACTAACGGTACGTGGGTGGATGGTGTAAACCGTTTAAATTGTGATCTTTAAAAGAACAAGGTTTGATGCATTTCAAAGCTCGTTCTCCAAAGTTCTTATGATAAAAACACATATCTAACTCGTTTCTATCTGATAAATTCTTTTTAGTATTGGTTTCTCTAAATGATTTAGACAAATCGGAGAGTTCAGATTTTAACTCGACTATCATTTTACGGAGCTCTACATTCTCGTGTCTGATGGTTTCAAATTTTTCGATACAAGATAGTTCAAAAGGATTGCGTATATTTTCACTAACCTCAGAATTATTTCTTTATATTATTTCTTTATATTATTTCTTTTAATTATTAAAATAAATACAAGAGAACTAAAAAATACTAATCAGCACACAAACTAAACCAACAATCACAACTCATCCTGATACACAAACACACAATAAAAGCTCTATACACACACAAAACCCCATCGACTCAGGCTCTGTACAGAAACCCAAAAGAAAGAAATAATTTTGAGGTTAGTGCAAATACACGCAATGCAGTGCACCCCCTACTTCAGACACCACCGTGTCCCATATCAATGTACATTTTTGTTTGTCTATATGAGTACGTGATTTTTGTTTTTTTTGTGTACATTTGGGGACGGTTGTTATATCTCAATTCCGGGTGATAGGAACGCGTTTGATACTCTTTCTTTTGGGTTTCTGTATAGAGCCTGAGTCGATGGGGTTTTGTGTGTGTATGGAGCTTTTATTGTGTGTGTTTGTGTATCAGGATGAGTTGTGATTGTTGGTTTAGTTTGTGTATGTGTGTGCTGATTAGTATTTTTTAGTTCTCATGTATTTATTTTTCTATAAAGACAAATGCATTTCAATCGTTGTCTAATGGTATATAGTGGTAAAATATTCTTCATGGAGAAAATAATCAAGACCAAGTCATTCCACAATGAATTAAATCCACGGATTTGTGTTGTCATGTGTTTACGATTTGAAAATTCCGTTAGATAAATAAATAATGCAGAAAGTTAAAATTTCGTATAACAAAAGTCTGTCGACAGAAATAATTTATATATATCGTTATTTGATTCGGCAGTGGAAACAACGATTGTTATTGTTGTTTGATCACCGTTATTATTATTATTGTTATGACAAAAAATCTCAAGTTAATTTTTACCAGTAATTTACCGAAATTTTACCATTTCGTTAAAATTTTACAAAAACGAAATTAATAGGAAATCGATCGAATAATAGATTGAAAAAAATTAAATAATGATTTACTTACTAACCATTGACTTATATGCCGTTGGCGTGTGTCTTGATAGTTGATGTTAGTTTTTTTTATGTTAGAAAATTTCATGATAATAAAATTTTTCGTGATACAATGTTAATTTTTTTTATTTGATTTTTTTTAGAATTATCGTTAACTAGTTGTTAATATTTTTACTTTCTATAATTTATTTGTAGTAAAAATAGACTCATTTTGTTGACTACTTATGCTAATATGTTTATTATTTTTTTAATTTTTAACGAGTGAAGTCATTATTTTATTAGTCAATCTAATTCTGTCACTTTATAAATTTCGTGGACATTTTTTTACGTTTACAAAGTCGGTTTTATTTCTTATTTCGACATTCGAATTATTTCTCAAAGTTGTGGCATTTCTCTATCGTGCCTATATCGTTTACTAACTTCATTGATTCATCAAAACTTTTCTATCAAGTGATTGTGTGTCTGACAACAAACCACATTTGTTTCAATTTCAGATAGTTGTATCATTTAATTATATATATTTAGCATTTAAAAATAATCCTCGAATATCAATATTGAAATTAGAAAAAAATCAATATTAATATCAATACCAATATTAATATTAATGCCAAAATTAATATTAATCAAAAATTAATATTGGAAAATGAAAATTATGTCTCAGAGCGCAATCTTATGGAAACTGTTGCAACTAATACTCCACCACAAGAATTTTATTTTGAAGTAAATCAAATATCACAAAGCACATTTGAAGAATACATTGAATTTGTAATAGTGGATGAATTTTGCTTGGTCGACTTTTATATTAATAACGTCGCTAATCAGGTTCTTAATTTACCTTCTAAGTAAATCAAAATTTATACTTCCGAGTTAATTAAATATTTCCAATGAGATATTTCGACGAAAAAAACAAAATAAATATTACATAAAAATAATATACGAATAAATCAAAATAAATTTAAAACATATTCGATTTTGAAAATATAGACCGATTGAGAGCAGCCGATTCAGTTAGAGCGTACACTCAATAATATAGCAGGATCACAACAACACGACAAATCACCGGCTCTGTCCACAAAATAAGTGACAAAATAAAAAATTAAAAAAATACAGAGCAAAATAAATACACTCTAGGTCAAATAAATAAGAATCACATACAAAAGAAAAAAATATTCCCAATTCTTAGTTCAGAATTAAGTGGATCAAAATCACATACAAAAAGAAAGACAATAAACGGATTATACATATATATATATATATATATATATATATATATATATAAATGTTAAAACGGGTCTCTCGACCACCCTAATGAGGGGGTTTAGATGACATAATTATTGTTTGTATAAAATCAGATTTTAAATTAATATTATTTTATCTTTATGAAGGTGACAAAATTAAGTGTTGTAAAAAAGAAAATTGGTTTTTTAAATGAAGTCATTATATTTTTAAAATATAAGCCACAATTGTTTTGTTTATTAATTTTTGTTTATCATATTTTATCAAATTTTATTATTTATTTACCAAATTCCAGTCCTTTATTTTTTAATTTTAATTGATAATAAATCTCTAATTTTGTACAAAAAGAAGTGAATTTTAATGGATTATATTATATATAATATATTATTATTGCAATATTATATGATGATTTTAGGCTGTCGAGATTAGAATAATTCAAGAATGAAATACATTAGAAGGATTAATGATTATAATAATGGTCTGCTGCAAAGAATGATGGACTAAAAATATTTGGTTTCAGGAAAATATTATAAAAGATCGGACTATCAATTATTTTATAATTTAAATTATTTAAAGGGAAAGCATTTTTGATGTTTCAGAAAAATCTTTCCTTAATCACTCACGAGAAGATAAATCTTTGAGTAATTATCTCAAAGAAAGACGAGAATAGAAGCATTTTCTACTACCAAAAATTACTTTTTTAATATTTGTTCGTATTTTACATTCTTCAAAATATCTTTCTGAAAACTTAATTTTATGTTGTAGAATTAACAGAAATTAATTTTTACAAAGTTGAAATATTAACTGTATTTTTAAACATGAAAAACAAGTAATATTAATTGTAAGCTAGATTTTATCCCTAGATCAGATAAAGATAAAAATTTTAAAACAATTCATAAATCAGATTTACTTTTGTCTTTTTACCAACATTTATTAAAATATTCGGATTCTTACTTATATTTTTATTCATTTTTAGTTAGATTTATTGTTAAGTTCGTGAAATCGTAGTTGAAAAATCAGAACTTGATATTTTTAAAACTTATTTAATAATAACAAAATAACATATTTTCAATCAAGTTTTTTATGAGTAAATTTTCGAGAAAAGCTTTTCTTTTTACTTTGGAAATTTCTTTGATAGATTTTAAATTAAAAAATTTATACGACTTCCAACAATCCTTACATATATGACAAATTTATCGGAATATAAAGTCAAATAATTATTATTAAATGAATTAATATTATTTATAATCCTTCTGTCATCACCTCTCTCTTTAAATATAATCAAGGCATTTACTTGTTCTCATCTATTTTAATGATAATGACAATCTTAATTTTAATGACAATCTCTGAAATTTTATTCGCTGATCACTAGCACTTTTATATCGTAAATATGAACATAATTAAACAAAATTTTAAAAATTAAAAAAAGTTACATTAAAATAAAAATAACTAAAAAAAATAAAAATAATTAAATAAAAATTTAAATATTCAATGAGATGAGTTCAAAACTCAACGAAAGACATCTTAGTTTAGGTTATTATTGGTGTTATTACATTTTCTCTCGATGATTCATTGATTCCTTATGATTTTAGGCTAGTATATGTGTGCAGAGTCATTATCAATGTACCGAGCTAACAAGTTAGAGGTTGTATGTCAGTTTGGTCAGCCAATCAGAGCTTGTTGACACAGAAAAATTGATTACAAAATCGCAACTAAATTTTTTATGATTAAAAAAATAAATCAATTTTATTGTTAATTTTGTAATATTTTTTTGGTGTGAAATTTTATTTTTTGTGGGTGAAGTTCAAATTTGTGAAGGCAAATATTTAAGTGTGATTGTGTCTGATATTGATATTTTTGTAATGGGTTTTTCGAGTCTATAAAACAAGAGTTGTCAGTGGAAATTGTCAAAAATTATTAAGTTGTCAAAATTTATTTGTAGTAAATTTTGCCTTTATCTCGGTTTTTGGAACAATGCTTGGACACAGTTTCAAAATGGTCAAAACAATTTAAAGAAAAACCAACTATTGAACTGCAAAAATGGACTGAAGGTTATCAATGGACAAAAAGCAATAAAAAAGTTACTTCAAACAATACTTGAAAATTCAATTGAATATTATTGTCCAGCAGGCGACGAAACCAACTCAAGTGAAGAACAAATACAAAATATCAAAGAAATGCGATGGAATACATTTGATCAATTTAAGAAGATCGTTTTGTCTTGTGGATTGTTACTCAACCAAACTAATGGCGGTTTTGGAACACAAACTTCAAAGACGTGCAAATTCACAGAAACAAAAGTTTATTAATCAAAGTATGAACCGTTGGAATCAAATACATTTTTGCCAACGAGAAACAAGTTGTTTTATGCCATCAGCATAAAATACATCGGTTCCCGAAGCGACGAATTCTTGGAAGGCATTTTGAGCATCATTTTGGTTTTTGAAAATTTTTTCACGTAGGAAGTTGTACAAATGCCTGAAAAAGTAGAAGTCCGTTGGCGAGAGGTCTGGTGAATATGGTGGATGAAGCAGGGTTTCATAGTCCAACTCATTAACCTTTTGAAGAGTCACTTTTGAAACATGAGGACTAGCGTTATCATGAAGAAGGATGGGACTTTTTCGATTGACTAATCCCAAACAAAGGGTTTTCAATTTTTTATGCATTTCATCAATTTCATGACAGTACCTCTCCGCTGTGATTGTTTCACCTGGATTCAAGAAACTATAGTGGATGATTCCAGCATCACACCACCAAACTGTCACCATAACCTTACGGGGTGTTAGTTTCGGTTTTGAAAAGTGTTTCGCTACTTTATCTTTGTCCAATCACTGTGCAGATCGACGTCGGTTATCTTTCGGTTATATTCAAAAGGAGGTAAAGAATACAGATTAATAAACGTGATTAGCGTCTGACAGACTCTACGCGAGAAGCGAAAGGTTAAAATTTTAAACGTTAAACAACTTGGACATAATATTTTACATACATATATATATTAAAAATGGTCTAATTTCAAGTTGTTAAGTCAAGTTTGATTTTTGAAGGGAAAATTTTTAATTGAATGTCGTATTTGAAGCGTTAAAGAATATGTCTTTTAGCAATTTATTTTAAAACAAATCTCTTTAAATCATTAATTCCCTTTGACAATTTACTGCTTGTCAAACATACATAGAAAAAGGAGAATGTTTAGAAGAAAATAATTTTCATGGGTAAATAAAAAGAGAAATTGAATTAATTTATTTTGCTTGTCAATAAAAAGAAACAAGATAAAGGAAATTAAAAGATTTCAATTTCTGCTTTATAAAAAAATTGTAATTCTTTCATTTTTTAATTAGTTAATGGTAATAAAAACTATAGATTAAAGTATGAATTATTATAATTATTATTTCAATTTAAGTCATAAATTACAAAGAAGTTAATAATTTTTAATTTTAATAAAAGAGTTTTTGGAGAATAATACAAAAAAAGATTGCGAAATAAAGCAATTAATGAAAAATAATTTTAATTTTGATTTACTTTACAATAAAGCAGTTTTTCCTTTTTGTATCCGAGATTAAGTATGATTTTAAGTTTGTGTATTTATCATAAGTTTTTATTTTTATTAATATAATTTTTAAATTTTCTATTAATTTTTGAAGTTTATTTATTGTTTATAAACATACATTATTTACTTTTCTGATTAATGAAGTAACAATATTTACTTTGAGTAAAAAGTATTATCAAAAAATATATTTATTTATTCACTTATTTTATTTTAAATTTGACTGATACGTTATCAATGATAACCTCCTTAATCTTAATAGTTAAATATCTTTATTCCAAAGAGGGTATATTTTCTCTAAAAGGGAAAAGAGAATATCTTTGATTCAAATATAAAATATTTTTTACTTTAAAAAGTATATTTTTTATCTTCTTGAAAAGATAATTATAATCTTTTGAGGTTTCATATTTTTTTTAATCAGCAACATAATTAGCTTAGGGAAATCAATACGAAAACCATGAGAGTGCGTAATAATTTTTTAAAAAGAACTTTTCTTTATAATTTTCTACTTTATTTTATATAATTGCAGCAATAAATTTATAAATATTTTTGTGTAAATCCTATATGTAATGCTACATTTTTTTGGATTTCCTGTCGTGTTAAAAATCATACTATTTTTACGACAAGCAAAACTTTATGTTTAGAAGTCCAAAATTATTGATATTGGTACAACAAAATGTTATTAAAATTGAAGACCGAACGGTATTCATTTAAAAAAATTGTAATTTCAAAAATCAAATTAATAAAAGTTCGACGAAATATCACAATCAGTATATAATGAGTTAGTTAATGTTTAGTTCGTTGATTGAAATTCAAATAGTTAAAAAAATATTTGGAATTGAAATCAAATTCAAAATTTAAAATTAATACATAGAATGATATTTAAAAATTTTAAATTTTAATTTGAAAATATTCTTTATAAATTCATTTGAATTAAAATATTATTTTAGTCAAAACATGAGTTGATCAAAACAGATCTGATTAAGTACTTTATAAATTAATAATTTTAGTCAAAATATAAATTCTATTAAAAAATTTAATAATATTTGAAAAACTTAACCAAAAAAATAAACCAAAACAAGCAAAAATAACATGAAATGATGAGCTAAATAAAATATTCGAAAACATAAAGTCTGAAATTACGAAAATTACTGAACTATTAATGTTACAAAATAACAGCCTATTAATATTTACGACTGATGTTTCATCTATAGCGATTGGCGCAACACTGAATCAAATTATCGAAGACATTGATTCTCCTATATCTTTATACTCACAAAAATTAAAGTCAGTGGAAACACGAAATTCCACTTTCGACTTCGAATTATTGGCTATTTTTCCAGCGTAAAACACTGTCAATTCATTGTCGGACATCGTAACTTCCAGATACACACCGATCATAAGCCACCAAGGAAACTTTTTAACATGAACAACCCAAGCCCCAGACAACTGAATCAAATAAGTTACTTGTCACTATTCAATTGTAATATAAATTACATACCGGGAATATCGAACGTGGTAGCTGATTTTCTTTCTAGAACTTATATCAATGAAATAAGATTTATGAGTACATTTGATATCGATATCTTAAAAGGTCACCAAGATACAGTATTAAAAGAATGTATAAAGACGACCCTAAAACTAAAAAAAATTAAAGAAATTTGGTATGACCAAACTATAAACAGTATTAATAGACCATTAATACCACATAATCTACGAACATAGTGCATCAAATCTATTCACGAATTGGGTCATTACGGAAATAAAACAGCTTACCAACTACTACACTCACAAGCTTGCTGGCCAAAAATGAGACAATATGTAAAAGAATACGCTCGAAAATGCATAATATGCAATAGGAACAAGGCCAACAAGAGAAGACCTGTAAAAACAATAAAATACGATAATTTAGAGAAACTCGAATATCTTCATTTCGACATAACGGAATCACATCCACCTAATAAAAACAATAGATACATAATTTGCATAATTGATCGAAATACCAACTGGTTCGAAGTGCTACACACCGAAGCAATATAGACAAATAATGTCATCAGATTGATTGACACCCAAAGACGTCAGTTCGAATCAAATGCTTCCAAAATCTTTTGTGACAAATATAATAATAAAACATGCAGATTAAAGCCAAATTCGATAACAAACAGATCACCACTAGAAAATCTAACTGAGAAGAAGTATAGTTTAACTTTATTCAAAAATCCAACAGGATATAATGACGATAACATATATATGCCAATAAAATAGACGGAAGGATGTGTTAAGAATCATTTAGCCAGAAACTTCTAAGAAAGATTTGACGGTCCATTTACAATCAAACATCTTGGAAACAATACAGTGACTCTGCATTTTAAAAACAAAGACAAAACAGTAAACATACGTAATACAAAAATGAGTCAACAACACATTTATATATAGAGTCTTCCTCTGTGAGCTCCGCTCTTGTTAGGTAGAGGCTATTAAAGTGAATTCAAATACTATTTTTTGAAATCCCTATTCTTCAAACTGTGTATTAATATATGCGTGTGTGAATATGACATATAAATATATGAATATGAATATATTTATATATGAATATTTATATGAATATGAATATAAATATTTATTTATATTTTATTATTAACAAGAAAGAAGAAGGTTAATCAACGAAGAAAGAAGAAGAGTAGTGAAAGAAGAAAGAGAAGAAAAGAAAAAAAAGCTGTTGGTTATATTTTCACCCAATAATTTATTCAACCCTGTTAAATATTATTTAATTAAATATTGCTAATAGCAATATTTAAATTTAAAATAAAAAAATCAATATTACAAATAATAATGCATAATTACCTAAATGCGAAATTATCACTGTGAGGAATATTTTAATTTGTTTGAATGTGTAAATCTATTGATGCTGTATGTTGATTTAAGTATGTTGAATTTAGAATGGTGATTTTCCCACCCAGATGGAAATTGATATTTTTATTTAAATTTACAGTGATTGACTATTCGAACACAATTAAAATTAAGTTTAATATATTTTAGTAAAATTTAAATTAAATGCATTTTTAATAATTTGATGACATTTTTATTATTTTAAGATTTATTGAAAAATGGTAAAAATTATTATTTTTTTAATTAATATTTTTAGAGGCTAAATATTTTAAAAAATAATTTATAAAAATTGTTCGAATAATCATGATTAAAAGCAGAAATAAGAAAACCAATTAGAAGGATGACAAACGATGAAAGACTTCTTAAGAGTCATAATGACTCTAAATGTGATTGTAATAAACATTCAAACGAGTCTTGTTTAAATGTTCTTAATAATCACAATTCATTGGAAAACTGATCCAAAGCCATAATTGCGGCATCGAGTCGAAATATTGCAATTTTCACCTTTTGAACAAAGATATCTCGACGATTTTCAAATCAAGTTATTCATCATTCAACACAACAAAAAATTAACATTATCCCTTCATTGCTGTTTTTTAAGACGATTATTTTCGAATCAACATCAATTATTTTGAAAACAGACTGGACAAATATTTCCATATCTTACAAAAAAATGTTCTAATTAGTATATTTCCGAGTAATTTTGTCTACCCTCCTTGAAAAAAAAGTTAATCGATTTAGTTGTATATATTTTGACTGTTGAATTTTATTTTGGGTTTGTTAGTAGAGATTAATGTCCATACAAGATTGATTATCATTATTTTTTTTTTGGTAGTTAATATATTGGTTGAAAGAAGCTATTCTCGGTTTTGTCTTTTTTTGAACTATTGTTATCAAAAGGAGAAATAAAACAAGGTCAGCTTCCGTTCATTCTTGTATTAACAGAAGGGTGATTTTTCCAAGGGAAATGAAAAGTTTTAATTTGAACACGTCCAGGTCATTTATTAATAATTTCACCGTTAGTAGTTCATTAGTATCATGAAATCTTCGTTTAATATCACTACAAACAATGTATATCGTCTCATAATATGCTGCTTGCAATGACTCACTAGTGTTTCTACTTGACTACCCTGTTGATTGGGTGATTATGTAATCTCTTAAACTTTTCGTTTCAGTTCGTTGACGCTTTGCTTTACAAATGAATTTCTCTTCATTTTCTGACAACAGCGACTGAGATTCTTGTAGTATCATTTGAAAATTTTCTGTTGATCTGAGGTTCAATGTTGCAGCAAAGGTTTAGTTTATGATTTTCATGGCATCAGTAAGATCATTCTCTCAACGTTGGAGAATTTTGTCTGTGGGTTCAACTAATCCCAATATCTATTTCATCATGATTAAAACAAAACGGAAATCGATATCGCTCAAAACCTTGACCAATCTCACATTGAGATATACGTCATTTCCACCGACAGTTGTTGAAGGAATTTGTTTTAATATTTGAAGAATTTCAGCATAATTGTTATGTATGATACTGGTAATATTCAAATGTCCTTCCCATCGATGTTTTTATAACCGTGAAACATTATCTATTTCATAAAGTGCTGCAATTCTAGGATGTGAGAGGAATTCATATATCATTGCACATTGGTCAAGATACTGCTTCAAAATATGAAAACTGGAAGTAGCTTTTACTACCACAAGATGAAGCCGGTGGTTGAAACAGTGAGGTTTTGTCTGTATCTTTGCTTGAACACCTCCCGATGATCCACTAATTACACTAGCGCCACCGAAGCATTGTATCAGCAGATAATTTGTATTCAGTTTCTTTTCTTTTAGCGTTGTCAGTGTTAAAGCTGTCAGGAACTCTGCATCCAAATTTACAGCATTTTTGAAGGAAAGTAAAGATTCCAATGCTTTCCCATCTTTAAGATATCGAATTTCAATGCCTTTACTTTCTCTATTACATGCATACTTTTTCCCGTCTTCTAACAAGGTGTACCATGTAGCATCACTATGATTATGTCATTCACTATATCTTCTCTGACTAACTCAGCCATCAATCATTTTAAAATTATTTTGCAATCTAAATTCATGAAAAGAATCTTCTCATAAAAAATAAACTAAAATAAACACATTCAATTGCAAATACACACAAAAAATATTGATAAATAGTACAAAAAACATAAATAAATAAAAAAAATATCAACATACTCTTGATTACATAATTCAGAAGATAATAAAAAAGGAATATGATGTCAGATAGAACAAAAAGTAATCCCCCAGCACTTTGTCTTTCAATAGAGTTGTCACTGAAAATCCTCTTTGTTCCCGTTGTTTTTTTTTCATACCATAACATCATAGCTTATCGATGAACTTTACTGAACGGAAATCCTCTCTCCTTATCTACAGATTCCAATTCATAAAACCTTAGGGAAGTCAAAGCTTTTTTATTTATATTAACTGTATTTTAGTTATATTAACTGTAACTGCCGATGGAAAAAAAATGTAAACCAGTGGTGATATTTAAAAGACTAACAATGCCAAAAGAAAATTTTCTAAAAGGAATTATTGTTGAAATCAATAAAAATGGATAGTCAAATAGTGAAATAATGAAAAAATTGATACAAAAAATTTGGATAAAAAGAAATGATTCCTTTTTTAAGCAAAAATCACTTTTAATATACGATTCTGCTAGATGTCATATTTCTGAGGAAGTTAAAAATGAAGTAAAAAAATATTCTGAACTTGCAGTGATCCCTGGTGGCCTCACTAAAAGCCCTCAACCACTTGATCTATCAGTTAAAAAATCGTTCAGATCTAAGCTATACATTCAGATCTATACATTGGGAAAATTGGATTATCAATGGTTGTCACATTTACAACAAAACGGGGAAAATCAAAAGATCGACATATTCAGAAATATGCAATTGAATTGTTAAAAGCTTGGAAGATGTTACACCACAGTGTATTACAAATAGATTTAAGAAAGCAGGGATTCAAACTTATGATGAAAATATCGAAGGTGATGATAATTCAGAAATTGAAACTGGAAGTGAGGATAAAGATTTACAAGATATCAAAACAGGATTTTGCACATTTCCGAAACATTTGAAATAATAGATGATGAAGATTTTGATGGATTCGAGGAAATCGAATAATCTTAAAATAAAATTATTGGTTTTGTTTTTATATATTGATGTTTTTATTTTTATATAAGTCACACATATGTATAAGTCTAACTAATTTTTTTTTAATTCTCATACTTTTTTTATACAAGCCGCGGTTTATTGTTCGATAAATACGGTATTATGTTATCAAATTCGGGTTTTATAAATGATTTTTGTTGATAGAACTATAAGGATTATTTTAAATTGTGTATGAATGTAGTGTGTCGGAATTGTGATGCTCCCACTCAGTTTGAAAATTGGTGTGTTATTGTATTTGCAATAGCTAACCATTTGAACAGAATTGACTAATGAAAATTAAATAATTCAATAAAATTGAAATTTAAAAAATAATAAGTTAGGATAGGTTTTTAAATATAACCAATCTATTTCAAAAATTTAAAAATACTGTGAATGACTACAGACAAAACTGATGGTAGTCCTATTGACTATTGATGTACTTAATTTAATTGTATTACTTTATTAACCAGTATTTTATCATAAACAACTCTAATAACAGTAATTGTTAAGCTTTGAATGTCCATTTACGTTGAAAAACATGTTTGCTATCGGTAATACGATTAAATTTAGGGTCCTGTAATGGTCCAAACCTAAGAATGGAGGGTTTGTAAACAAATGAATTGAAATTTTTGTTAGAAATTCTTAAAATAGGTCTGCATATTTCACTTTTTGACCCATAAATCGATACAATCGACGTAAATGAAGTAAAGTTATTTTCTGTTATATAATTTAGCAAACACTTCTTCGACTTTGCCCATAGAAAAATAAACATATGATCTTTCGAAACATCCAGATGATAAATATTAGGAATTTTAATATAAGTAATATATATATATATATATATATATA
>MQRK01169758.1:408-11059 GCA_001938485.1 Girardia tigrina
TAGGTACGACCCCCCCCCCGGGGGGGGGGTCATGTGGGGAGAACATACATTTTTCCCCTACTAATGCTCAGTAAAAATTTCGTAATTCGACACCTAGCCAAATTGAAAAGATTTTTTATAATGAATCATTTTAAACAATTAATCGAACAAATTTTCATTTTATACATTTAAATTATTTTCAGATTTCATTTTTAAAATTTTACTTTCATAATTTCTTCAATAATGTTATCTAAAAATATATTAATTTACAAATGATATTTTTACAAACCTATATTTCAAATTCAGTTTAAATTATTTACTTTTTTACAAAATTTTTAATATTTAAAGATTTAATATTTTAGTAGATCCAATTGTTTAATATCTTATGTTCTAATTTAATTGTAATTTAACACATTTAAATGGAAGTACATTGTATTTTAAAATTACGTGATGAGGACGGTTGACAATGATGACATCCCAAGCTATTTTACTACTAACTACATTGAAGATCCCGGTGAAAGAAACCCTTCATTTCCAATTGCATTGGATGCTGCAGCAAATGGTTTACCAAAACAACCAACGTATGCGAGGGCTTTCACAATGCCCTCAATGCAATCTTCAACTACAATCATCTAGGTGTGTGGTTCCTGCTTGATGGTATGCAAAAGAATATCGCTTGCCATCAACTGATACTTGCCAAAGTTCATACCGGTTGACAAGAGATTAAGAAAAGAAGATATGTTGAACTAAATGTTCTGGTTGCTGAGGAAGTTTGAAACTCTGCCAAGACACCTAACAAGATCAAATATTTGAGGAGATAGGCTGATCTTCCAAAATTAAAGGAATATAATGCTTTGTAATTATTTTGTAAAGAATTGATGTCTACTATAGTGTTGATAATAAATATTTATTTCATGTTTTGTCAATTATTTTGTCAATAAATTTGTCAATTAATTAATTTAATTATTTCATTTTAGATTTTAATGAATTTTTTGCAGGGCCGAATTATCCATTGTGTCAACTGTGCCTTGGCACAGGGCCCCGAGATTTTATGGGCCCCACTGGACCCAGTCCCAAAAATGTAAAAAAAAATAAAAATAAAACTCGTATTTCCGATTTTCCCCTATCTGACTCCGTAGTATGTGATTTTTTATTTAAAAAATAAATACGTCACGTCATGACATTATCACTAGTTCTTATTATCAAGAGAAAATATTAATTAAATAGATAAATCACACGAATATTAAAAAAATTTATTTAAAAATATTTATCGATCATCGATCAATCGGAAATACAAAATATCAAACAAGTGTGTTTATCTAAGTGGTGCGCTGAAACATAAGCGAAAAGTTGAACAGAAAGAAAAAAAATTAGTTAACAGTCAGAACATGAATTTGTTTAAACTGGGATTTACTGTAACAACAAACACTGTTAACTATCAGTCGGAATCGGATATGAGTGTCATAGAAACTGACATGCTTTGTTCAGATTCTCAAAAATTAAACGTAGCTTCCGAAGAAGCTGAAATGTTATTTAACTCTGAAGGAATTCATGAAAAAGACAATAGTGGTGAAATTCCAATTAATTTATCCAAATTTATACAAAAATTTTTTTTGTCTCATTACAAAAAATGTCTCATCACCCAATTGTCAATTACCCGATTGGTATTACTCAAATGTCAATTACCCAATTATCTAGTCTCCGTAATATTATTTATATAATATTATATTACATTATATATGTATTACACAATACTTTATTATTATTTATAATATTTGAGTACGAGATTTTTTAAAATCCTATAAATTTCATTTCTTTCTATTTTTCTGACAATTCTCATAACCCTAAATAAAACTGGAACAGAACACTTTGGTCTCTTTTCAACACCTGTTTATATTTTTAGGGTATGCCTTCGCTAATTTTGATGTTAAATTGAAGTTTAGGGTCTATATATTGTATATAGACTAATAAAATTTTTTTAACATCTAACATCATAACAAGTTACGTAACAAAGTTTTTAAAAAAATTTTGGAAAAAAAAGTTAAATAATGACTTATTTTATAGATTATTCAATTTTAAACAATTTTTTTGAAGTAAACATATGCCCTAAAATGAACAGTAACAAAGTTATTCAATAAAAAACAATATTTATTACAAAAGATTTAAAAAGAATAAATATAAAATAAATATAAATATAAATAAATATAAAAGATTTTCAAAGTGAGATCCTTCTAAAACAATTACATTTCTTAATCGTTGCTCAAAATTGTTTACAACTATTTTTAACATTTCAGGAGTGATCTCTCGAATCCTGGCTTCAATTTGATTTTTTAAATCTTCCAAATTAACCACTGGAGTTCTATAAATACCATCCTTTATGAATCCACAAAGAAAATAATCGCGTGGATTCAAATCAGGTGAATAAGGAGGCCAACATATTACTTTACCAGTAAATTTCTCTTAATCCAATCCAATTATTCGACTGTCGAAATGATCTGAAAGATAATCGAATACTTCTCTGGTTCTATGAGGTCTAGCACCATCTTGCATGAAATAAAAGTCGCTTATTTTTTCCAAACCATACAAATAAGGTACCACTTGTCCTTGAAGAATGTTTAAATAAACCGTTGATTTAATACTTTCAGAAAATATAACCGGTCCAATAATCATTTCTGACAGAAGACAGTTAATCTTTTCGGATGCAAGGGTTTAATAATGGAATAATGTGGATTTTCTGATCACCAAATTCTAGAATTTTGCTTATTAACGTATCCTTTCATTTGAAAGTGCGCTTCATCTGAAAACAAAATCTTTCCGAAATCAATATCGTTATTTTCTTCCATTGTCAACATTTAATTTGCCAATTCCAAACGTCTTTCGCCAGAAAGTTGATTTATGGGTTGATTGGTTTGAATCTTGTATGGAAATAACGACAATTCTTTCTTTATAATTCTATGTACCGATGATTTGCTGATGTCCAGTTGCTTGCTTATCATTCTAATCAATGTTGAAGGACTTTGCTTGATCAATTCCTCAACTTTCTTAACATTTTTTTCGACAATAACCATATTTTTCTTCATTTGCATCCCTTCTTTATCGTACATTACGCTACCAGTAGTCATAAATTTGTCAAATACTCTAAAATAATGATAAAAAAAAGTTGTATTCATTTTAAACGCCGTTACTAACTTTTTAATTGTCTTTGGATCTATATTGTGGTGATTTCCAAAATTTTTCTTGAATAATTTAACCGTTTCTGATGGTGAATTCGTTTCCAGATAAAATAAAACCATAAAACATTGTTGTTCTGTAGAATATCGGTTCATTTTCGCTGAATAAAGATGAAACTTGATCACTGTTGAAACTACAACACACTCTAAATAAACAATATGGATTCTAGGGATCAAAATTTAATTACAAATTGATCGATTTATTGTTTTAATCGATGAAATTAATTTAAATATCGATAATTCAAAATTTTTAAAACTTATAATTTATTGAATAACTTTGTTACTGTTCATTTTATGGCATATATTTACTTCAAAAAAGTTGTTTAAAATTGAGTAATCTATAAAATGAGTCATTATTTAACTTGTTTTTCCAAAATTTTTTGAAAAACTTTGTTACGTAATTTGTTATGTTTTTAAAAATATTTTATTAGTCAATATACAATATATAGACCCTAAATTCAATTTAACATCAAAATTAGCGAAGTCATACCCCGTGGGATACTCTGCAAGATTTTAATGATTTTTATCTCATTTCCAAATTGTCTCATTAGATAAAGTGAGCTTTTCTTTTGACAATAGCACCTTGATAAAACACCTAATTTCCACTAGGGTCTAAATATTTAAAATGCAATTATTTTGGATTATTGGTTACCAAAGGTTAGTTTGAGAAAGAATTTAGACGTAGGTGTTTTCAAAGTTATCTATTGACATTCAATAATTATTGTTTTTACAAACCAATTGACTTAAATAATGAATCATTTGGTAACTCAAAGAATAAATGCATATAAATAAATACATATATAAATGCAGCTTGTACTTTAAAGGTTTTATTACTCGAGTTGAGTGACGGGGAGGGAATGTGGAGGACAGGATGTGTACCGAAAAGGCGGAGGGCTGTCGAGAAGAGTCAATAGATATGGAGACCAATATATTGATCGGTCAGCCGATGAATATCTGAGTGTTAATGATAGTGGCCAAGTGTTGTGTTGGGGTTGAGTGGAGCATAAAGTCGAACTGAAGTAGATCGAGAAAAGTGTAACAATTGTTTTAGTCGGTTTAGTCGATCCGGGGGATTTGAGGCTGGCTTTGATGACCGACAATGTCGAGCACTCACGATTGATGGTTGATGCGATACAGGACTTGAGAGCAATAGTTGATTAACTGCAAAAGAGTCACTTGAAGCCAGAAAGAGTTTCAAATGATTTCGAATCCAGTGAAACACTGCATGACATCAAAAACAAATGTCTAACGGATCCGTCCGGCCTATGTACTATCAAGGAGCTTATGAAAAACGTCATTTCCGATAAAGATGCCGACTCTCATTTTAAATAATAAGGACTTTCTTGTTATTCCTCTCGACTGGATTGGAACATCTGATAAGGGCTACTCGTTGTTAATACATTGGTACTTATTTTTACGAGACCCAGGGATCCCATAACGACGCCAAAGCTCTGCAACTATGCAACTGGGCTCGATATGTTAACAACACAAATAAAACAAAAAAGTTTTCATGTTAGAGTAGTAGTTGGGACTTCGAAATTATAATCTTCTGTATTCAAACATTTGTAACACCTTTAATATACAGACTGACACACCTAATTGGCAATTGAATGTACACCATTTGTGATTTCTGCAGTAAATTCTTCAGTTGTTTCAGACTTTCTGTTTTATATTTTTTTTCTATCAAAGAAAACGTTTGATAGGCTAAAATCAAAGGAACGCGATAGTTACTCGATCCAAACAAGCTTTTTGACACGAAAAAGCTTGAAAATTTTTATTCGATGTTTTTCGCACTATATGCAAAACAATGGTGTTGATCCATCATGCTGGAATATAATTCATTTACAAGTTTCATAATCAACTTAATCGGAGGCTACAACTACCTGAACCGCATTTCATAGTCAGTCAAACCTTACACAGTGCATTTAAAAAGTAGTTCCTGACAGTTCCGGGCGAAGAAATGCCACAACAGACTGGCTACTTGAAGAATTAGTTACGATTTTATGATCTCGTTGGGATTGTTGTTTCTCAAGTGAATGAAGTTGTACCTGTTTATGTATCCGCTTAGCGTAAACACTGCAACATCAGGACCTTAGAATTTATTCAAAAAAGGAAACATCTTCTTTGGTATATGCCAAAGATTTCTTAAGAAATTTGATATGTCAGTCTGAGTCGTCTTCATAGATGATGTACCATTTGTCCTTAAGGTTTTAACGGTTTTCAGTCAATACCTTCGATTATGAATAACAGTTAAACAAAAAATGTTCATTCTTGAGAGTAAAATTCATTATTTTCTATTACTTAAAGCAACATTACAGCCAGTTTCTTAATGCGATGCGATACAACTCATGTATTTAAGATGGCAACTTTTACGTCCGCCAACGAAGAAAATTGGTTAATCATCAGAACAGCTGCATTATGCATATCTATCTTTCTAGAATTCACAAACTTGAAGTATTTTGTACTTAGAACATCTTGAAGGAGCTCCAAATCTTCGGCGTTAAAGTTGACTCTTATGACCTGACTATCTGCAATAGGCTCCCAGTATACAGGACATTCAAATTCCATCACACGCACAACAGGATCTTTGTTTTGAGGTGTCCAGTTGAAAAAATTTGTTAAACTGGCTAACCAGATTGCAGTCATTTCTTTACAGACCAAATTGAGACTGAAGATTCATTATTCATCCGTCATTACAATTTGCTTCTAAAAGCGCTTATCTTCAGGATTGGAGAGGAGTTTTTCATAGAGGTCTATTCGACACTAAACTTGGTTCTCAGTCAAATTGTGGCATTTAGGTAAAGGTTTTCTGTACACAAAAAAAAGATTGTGCAGAAAAATACTAATAGTGCTCTTGGAAGGACCAAATTCCTTTGATAGTCTGCAGAGGGTCGAAGTGAACCAATGTTTCACTAAGACGTGCAACTGATCAAGATTTACCACTAATAGCGGGGTTCATCTTCAAGAATAGTGTTACATGTGCTATTCTTCACTGCATTCTGGCATTGAACAGCAGAGATTTCACGATTCACGGCTGCCGCTGTGAGACTTTTTTTGTAGTAGTGCAGTATAATGATTCTAATAATTGTCTTTTTGTCAGTTCTTCTACTTGACATATAACAGAAACAGATTCGCATATTCAAGATCTTCCAAATGATGCCTAATATGGCACCAGAAGGTTAATGCATTGTAGAAACAGAAAAAACGTTTATAACCTTTTTTACAGCGTCGTATATTTTTTAACATTTCTTTTCTTTCATGAAATAATAAATTTTCATTAATAAATAATGTTAACAAATGTTGAGCATCAATTCCAAGATTTTCTTAAAATTATTAAATATAAAAATGATAAATTAGGACACAAAAACTTTTAAAAAATAATTACATTT
The DNA here is from genome assembly GCA_001938485.1 of Girardia tigrina. NCBI lineage: Eukaryota > Metazoa > Platyhelminthes > Tricladida > Dugesiidae > Girardia > Girardia tigrina. The sequence goes on from MQRK01169758.1 coordinate 7,007, forward strand.
TATAAATCTTCTTTAATTTTAAACACTACTACAAAATTTAGAATATTTAAATGTCAAGTTACACTTTTAAAATCCGCAAAAGAGAGTATTTGCACAATCTCCTGTAGAAACGGAAAAAAATTGATAAACTATTGATGAACCACCGAAGGTTCGTTAAAATTTTGACAAAATATTATATTTTAATATCTGATTTTTGATATTTGATTTTAATCTAATTTAAAATATATTTGTGAGGAATATTTTTGAATGGTGTTTATGGTGTGTTGTTTTGTGTTTTGTTTTTAGGATTGTGTTCTCCCACCCAAGTGGAAGATTGATATTTTAAATATTTTAAAACTTCGGGTTGTTTAATCAAGTATTAAAATTTAAATAATCACTTTAAAATTAAACTAATATTTCATAAATAATATTTTAATAATATTTTCTTAAAATAAATAAAAATTATTTTAAATTTAAAGTATAAATTATTTTTGTAATAATTAAGTTGTAATTTAAACTTGTTTGAATAATAAGACGTTAAAAAATATTATTAAAGATTATCAATCAAGAACGATGACGAGCTATGCAAGTTTTACGGAGAATCGTTCTAGTGGCAATTCAAATTGTGTTATAAATAAATGTAAAGAAAATCCTATTAATGTTCTTAATAATATTAATTATGGATTATATTATTAATATATTTATTAAAAATTTCATTTTATAATGATGGATGCTATTTTAATAAATATTTCCTATAAATATTTTTTTTAAAAATATAGAATTATTATTGTTGTAGGGGGAGTTTTATCCAACATCTTTTTCAAATTTTGCTCACCTACTCATTTTTTTATGGCAATAAATGATATTTTGAAAATTTGATCAAAGAAACTTTTAAAAGGTCCAAGAATTGGAAAAAAGGCCAAATTGGAGTTCCTGAACAATATAAATGTTAAAAGATCTACTTATACATTATAAGTAGTTTATATTACACAAAAAAAGTAAAGATAAAAAAGTAAATGTAAAAGTAATTTTTTCTTCTACAAAAGATAAAAAAATTCTCTTGCCAAGTACAATTTTGGCGACATAAAGAATGGATAAAATTTTATTTGATTTACTAGTTTAACATCTAAACAACCTTATTAATTTGCGAAAAATCGTAAATTTTTCAAATACTAACAAAATGAAGCGTAGATTAATACCATATAATTTTGAAATATAACTGTAGTGCCCTACTTATTATTAAAAAATTATTATTATTAAAGTTGATAGTTAAGAATATTGAAATTGATTATTTATTATGGATTTATAATTTTCGTTAAATAAATTGTTTAATAATGAATTACGTGGATTTACTATTTCCGTAGATTGAGGACACCTTCTGTCCTCAACAATTGGTGTCAGAAAACAAAGAACCCACAAAACAAATCCCAAACACATCAAAAGAAATTAAGAAAGAAGAATATGCCTCCGTCGAAAAGAAATTTCAACCAGTTAATACAGGAATTATTATCCACATATTAAAATCAAGAAGATAATTTATCGCAGTTAAACGTAAAATATAATTTTATATTAAACGCAATGGAAAGACTACTTTTCGATGTACAAAAAAATGTGGAATACTCTTTATTGGCATTGGGAATTTCTAAAACTATAAATAAAGTGAAGCATAACAAGATAAATCAAATAAATCAGCTCAATTATTTTTCTCACAAGTTCGCCAATTATGATGCAAAGGATTTTGGAAATCAGAAACAAAAACAAACAAACATCTGTTGGTATTACCTGAATTTTAACGAAAATGCTTTTAAATGTCAATATCCGTGTTCTTTCAGACAAGAAAAACATACTCAGAAAAACAAAATTTCGAACCTTTTACAACTCAAAAATCAAAAGTAATTTTAACAGAAATTAAGTCACTCACTTAATAACTCAGACAAAAAAAGAAAAAAATGTACTTTCAAAATCAAACTGCAGAATAAGTCAATCAATTTTTTTGGAAATAAAAAAACCAACAGAAATTCAAGTAAACAATACATATTCAGAAAACAATCACATCAACATTTCCAAATTAACGTATAATCAAATACAAGCAACAGAAAAATATTCACAACTAAAGCAATCAGTCAAGGAAGTGCTAAACGAAAGTACTCCAACAAAAACACTCATAAATCAACATTGTCAAACAATGGGTATAACAAAGATACACCAGGAAACTCGGACAAATAAAATAATGTCACACAATATTTCAACTCAAACAGAAAAAGCTTCTGTAAACAAAACAGTTCAGACCATCCACAATGAAAGTATAAAATACAAAGACAAATATACACTAACAGTAAATACTGAAAATAATCAACTTATGAACAAAGACAATTTTCCTGACTCAAAAAATGAAAACGAACCAATAAATGTGGACAAAAACTATATAGAATTAGATTTCGAAAAAGAAAGAACTGAAAATCATCAGACTAAAAATCAAATCAACTCAATATGTTATAACAATGTTAAACATCAAGATAACAATATTAAAACAGAAAAATCAACATTAACCACGAACTTTGAGACTTTTAAATTTGCACACGAAACTTATTCGAAGAATAAATTTATTACTGATGTCGAAAAACAATCTAAAGACCTATTTTTGAAGGCTTTAGTCAAAAACGAGACAGACGGCGGTTACAACGGACCATACAAAATAACAGATATGACCAGACATTCTTTCATTCTAGATGTAATGGGCACGCCAACTCAAATTAACGAAAAAAGAATACAATTCATCTCTGACATAGAAATAAATAATTGGCATCTGTGTCTACTAGATGAAAGAATTCGAAAAAGAATAATTCCTAATAAGGTTTCTCGACAATAACGTTCCACTTATAATAGGGGGGGCTTATGTAGTGCCCTATTTATTATTAAAAAATTATTATTATTAAAGTTGATAGTTAAGAATATTGAAATTGATTATTTATTATGGATTTATAATTTTCGTTAAATAAATTGTTTAATAATGAATTTCGTGGATTTACTATTTCCGTAGATTGAGGACACCTTCTGTCCTCAACAATAACAATAATCAGTATTCTAAATATTGGGTTCACAATAATCGATTCTGCGGAAGATAATAATGTAAAACCTTTATTGAAAAGATTTATGGTTAGTACAAGGAATATCCCCTATAAAGGTTTTACAATACCTAAAATTATTTCTCAATCCAAACCAAAAGTAATTCAACGTTATATTAAATTAATCTTGGTTGAGCCATACAACACACTATGTATCAATTAATAACAAAAAAACAATAATGATGGACAAACAATGTATTCGATAAATATTGAATATGATTGAACCAGTGACAATTACCAAACTACAACTTAATAAAGTAAATAACCAATTTCCAAAGGCGCAAAGTTATTATGATGATATGGAATTAACGACAGCTGGATTATTTCGAAATTTAAGCATTGAAAATAAAAATGTTTCGCCACTAATATAACAGATGGAATGCTCTGATATTATAAAAATCTTCTAATACCAAGCTAAACAATGATAGTGATTTAGGTTGGATTTTATAGACGAAATAAATCAGTTGAAATTGGGAAAAGGAATTGAGATTAATTAACAGATCTTCTTACTTTGGCAAAAATGTAATTGGTCTTCTGTTGTATTTTCTCCCGAATTTAGATTGTAGGTGACAAATTTCCAATCAACAGTACAATTTCTTGGTAAGTAATAACTTGTAATTTTCATTTGATTATTTTATTTTTTCTAATCAATTGTAATTATTACTGTTTTTTAAATAGAATTATTTATTGCGAGAATGATAGAAATAAATATAATTTCTGTGCTTTTTTAATTAATTTTCTTGTCTTTTATTTTATTTTCTTTTGAATCTTTTATCATTTTTTTCTTTTTCTTTATTTCCTCTTTTGAAAGAGACAAAATCATTATAAATAACTAGCGCGCTCGGCCCGCTTCGCGACCCTCTCTTGCCGGGGGTTCAATTTTTTTTATATTATAAAAGCCCAAGTCACTCACTGCCTGCCTCACTGCCTCACTAATGCTGTAAGGTAA
>MQRK01169767.1:2065-12372 GCA_001938485.1 Girardia tigrina
ATTTATAAAATTTATTGTAATTTTTTGTTAAAAAGTTTTAAATTGTAATTGTGAATTTCCAGGAAAAAATTAAAAATGTAATTTGTTTAAATAATATAATTGTAAATTAGTGAGTTTTGAATGTCGCTCAAAGAAAAAATTTTGAGTTATCAATTGATTTATTGATTTAAAGAATTCGTTCTAATTATTCTAATTATTATTCGTAATTATTAATTATCGGCGAATGAATATTTCTCGACTCAACAAACTCGAACTAATAATGGAACAAATAAAAATCAGATTGATCGCTTATGTTCGGTATTGCGATTGCGACGCCGATTGTAACTACGAAAAAACTAACGAAAGATTCTATCGCTTTAGTCTCAATCAACTGAATAATTCGTTGAAATATTTCCCATTGAAACGCATGAAACACATTTTTCAACTCGGGTATATGGTCGACGGTCGATGCAAACCATATCGAGGTTTTGATTCAGCAAAGGCACTGATTGAAGTGCGATTCAGTAACCATCGATTCGTCAAGTTTCGTATGATCGGGAATGGGGAGTTGTGCAATTTGTCACGAGAGGAATTTGTTGATTCGTTTCTCGGGAAATCGTTGAGGAAATGTCGATCGAAGACGGCGTTGAGCGATCAATCAAGTTGGAATTGTTATCGAGGAGATTTTTCGGAGAAAAAATCGGTGATTGTTATTGATTTGTATGAGATGGGTGTGCTCAATCAATAGAAGATCGAACAGTTAAATGAAGATAAAATAACAATTGGTGGCGATCAGTCTACAGTTGAACATTCGACAATGTGATTAAAATGAATTCATGTCACAAAATTGAAAGTGATTTGATGATTGTCAATTTACACGAAGATACTAGGATAGCCGAGTTAATTCGAGCCAAAACAACAATAATTTAACATTTTTTGCTCAGCGTTTTTGTTTAACTGCTATATATCTTGGCTATTGCACCAATAAATAAAAATAACTAAAATTATTGAAAACTTCTTTTAATAATCAGTATTTTGAAAATTCGAAAAGACAGTAATTTGAACTATATGAAATATGAATTTTTACGTGGAACATCAGCATTAGTAACCATGCAGAATATTAATAGTGTATTTGGATACAATCATACTACGCAGCAGAAAGTCTCAAGAAATTCATGCAAGGTAATTTTAACCTCAGAAATGAGTCTCGGAGTCTCCCAAAAACGCAGGTAGACAATGATGTACTGAAGGTAACCGTAGACTCAGATCCAACGCAAAGTACTCAGGATTTATTGCTAATGCTTACAGTTACAAATGAAACAATATTAAATCACTTGGTTCAAATTGATAAAGTAAAAAAAGTTGGATAAGTAAATTCCACATGAGTTGAATAAAAAGCAGAAATACATGTGATCACTTTTTGAAAAAAGAAATATATTCTAGAAATCATTGATCAGTTCAGTAAATAAATTAAGTTATTAGCAATATTGAAACAACAGGACGAGTCAATAATAAAAGGAATAAAGCGGAATCGGATACTGAAATTTGGTTCTCCAAAGGCGATGAATGTGCACTGCGGTAAGAGTTTTGAGTCAAAAAGGAAAGCGTTCGCAGAGAAACAGAATTTTGAAAGCCGATTCTCCAGTTCATATAATCATAACACAAGCGGACAAATTGAACGACAATTTCGTACAATTAAAGAATGCAACAGTGATAAATGCAACATTGCATGAAAGAAGTTCGGAATGGGTAGAAATATTAACGGAGATTGTGTTCTCATTAAATGCCACATTACCGACTACTACCAGGGTGAGTTCAGCTGAAATCATCTTCGGAAGACGCATTAGCAGGGGTAAATGAGATGGAAGAAATATCAAAAAATTTCAAGGAAACCATCACTCGAAAACAATTCTTTCCAGGAGATAAAGTATTGGTAAAAGTAGAATCTAGAAGAAAAGTTCATGGGAAGTACGACAGGTTATATAAAGTCATTTACAAAGTACATGATAGAAGATATGTTCTTGAAGATATGTCTGGTAAAACATGTGAAAGAAATGTGAAGAAAATTAAAAAAAATCTTGAGTGTGGGATGTAAGAGAGTATTGCTATTAATTTTTTTAATTTTCGAAAATAGGAATTTCGGTTTTTTAAAAATTTCGAATTAAAATCGAAATTAAAAAAAATATTGGAAAAGAAATTAAAAAAAAATAAAAAAATGAAAATTTGTTTAAATAACAAACATTTTGCAGTTTTGAAAAAATTTTGAAATTCTTAATTTTCTTTTTGATTTAGAATTGAAGTGAATTCCCAACCTAACAGCATTATAATGTTAATATACGAAATAGTGTAATAATGACATGCATAAATAAAAATAAATAATTTATTCGAGTTGTAGTGGCTATTCTGGGTAATCAAGAGGAGTAAGCAGCTTAAAGCACAGCTTGCCTGGTGGTACTGTTCCAGAATATTGAAAGATATCACAGTTTCCATTTACGATTCCTGTAATTTATTTAGAAAATCTGTTTGGGTGTCTTTCAATCATATATTTCTTTAAGTATACTACAATGTAAAAAAATATGTTCGAGGAATGTTTGTTCAACATTTTAAAAAACCTGACTGCAGCGGAAATTATTCGGTTTGACCGAATATTTGCTATACATAAATCAATAATTAAATAATTAAAAATTAAATAATAAAAAATGGCATTTATTGCCAAATGAAAAAAATTTTAATGTTTGGTGAAATTTAAATCGAATTAATGGAGTGATTTTGTGGAAGTTTTTAAATGAAAAGTTTTTGTTATCAATTGATTTGTGTTATTGGTCAGTTTTTGGACTTTTTAATGTGATATTTGTAGAAAGCGATCGAATTTGTTTAAGGTAATTTTGTTTAGTCGAATAAAAAGAATTGTTAGATTTTGGCGCAATTTAAAAAGATAAATTTAAAATTGATTTTTTTGATCTGTGTGAATGTGACTTTGTAATAAAAGAAGTTTTGCAAATCAATTAAAAATTTCATGTCAATTACTAAAAAATGTACGTTACAAATAAAAAAATTGTTTGTTTACCTTTGTTTAAATGTTTCTAATCCAATTAAAATCATATTTTAAATATTTTTTTTCCAATTTTCAATGGCTATTAATGTCTCAACGATCGTTTCATCTAAGATTCTTACCGTTTTATTCATTTTAAACTTCACTTAAAGCTGAAATTGAAGCGTTCAATAAACAACGAGAATTTGAAAAGTCAGTGATGTCTGATTTTGATTTAAAAAAGCGAAAGAAGATAAAACTCAAAAAGAAGTTATGGAATCGGCACAAAAAGGTAAAGACAAATTAAAATTAGAATCAGAAATAATAAACGTGAAAAAAACTCGATATGTGATTGAAACATAAAAAAATCAATTTTGAAAATCAATCAATGGGAAAATGTTTCATATGGAGATACGGCTTCCGCTAAAAACCACTGAAATTTCAGTATTTTTGGAAAGTTCATTATTTCTAAATAATCAACTACATAAAAGACGAACGTTCTTTACAAATCTATCAAAAATTTATAAAATAATATTTTCAATAAATTATATTTGTAAATAATAAACCCATACGATGGGGAATTCATGCTTCTATGTATCTTTTTAATATATTTTTTCTTTTTAATAAATATTGTCTTTTGGCAAATATTATTAACTTATTATTACCAAAAATATTTTAGAAATAAAATCAGAAATTTTAATTTACTTAATAGAAAAAAGGATTTATACAATGTGTATTCTTCCATTGTTGTATATTGTTTTAAAGTTTTCAAGTATGTTATATGAAAGAAAACATTCGTGTTCAGTTATTTAGTGGAGATTTCATCCTTTCAATGTTATTAAAAGTTTCTAATAATTTTAAGAATACAAAGAATATAATTTGAAAGTATTTGATATTAAGGTCTCCACAAATTTACAAAGTGATTGCTTAATTTAAAATTATATGTTTGAATCCTATTGCGTATAAGAACTAAATGACCAATGTTTTGAAAACTTAATTTCTCAACCAAAATTGAGCTTTAAATTTTTTTTTGAAATATTAATGATTTTTATAATTTACTTAATTTTCGATGACTCACTTCCAACTTTTCAAATTTCGATTTTCACTTCTTCTAAAGGCAGGTTTCTATAAGGAAAACATATATCCTTCACTATAGGAGTGATTCAAAAAAGAAATAAGAGTAAAAAAAGTCTTGAAGTGATTGGCGATAGGCGCATTACTTTTACGATCAAAATGGTTCCTCAAGACAAGGAATTGCCACTATAGGTGCTTCAGGGTGTAGTGTTGTATTGAAAAATAAATAGAAGATTTGTGGAGCCATTAACTGAATTCTGAATGAGTTTTGATGGCCGGAAGAAGTGTTTATGAACAATTATCGTACTTACAGAGTCTGGTACGATGAGATTTATACGAAAGAATAGAAACCCTTATTTCGTAGTGTGAATCTGTAATAAAATTTAAGAGTGGTACAAATGAACAGTTAAACCAGTGAAAGGCAACGTTATTATAATTGCGATGCGCTAAGTCCAAAATGTTCCTCTTATTCCTCCTATTAAAATATTTATTAATACACAACGAAATTTATTCATCGTATAACGACGTTTTTTTATTCGATAACGAAATTACGTTGCCCGTACCGGCCGCACTTTAGTTGATCGTTGAAAATAAAAAGGAATGGTTTGTGAAAAATTTTATATCAAAAGAGAGTTTTCAAATCCATATCATAATAATATTTAATGAAAATATATAATATATAATGAAAAACAAACAATTCATGACATTTGGGGATTATAGAAATACTAAATGAGAAAAATAACTAAATAGATATACTTCCTGAAATAAAATTTACTTTAAACGCCACTTTCAAGAAAACATTCATTAAAACATAAAAAGGAAATGAGGTTTCTGAACAGAATAAATAATATCGACGAACAGTCAGTGAAAAAAAATCAAATTTTAGTTACTAATTGTGAGGAATATTTGGCGTGTGGATGTTTTTGTGTAGTGTTTGCATGTTTAAATGTTGTATGTTGATTTGGGATTGTGCCTCTCCTAATCAGATGGATGAATAATATTATAATTCTTATAATCTAAAACTAATTTATTCAAATTTAGATTTAATATTCAATTTTTTATTTTTTTTACGATTGCAAATTCAAAATGATTTTATTAATTTTATTTTTAAATTTGTAAATTGTAAAATCAAATTAATGTTTTTAAATGATTATAAAAAGCCATTTTATTTTAACCAGTAAAATTTCTAGTAAATATTTTAAATATAATATATATGTTTAAGTTAGTTCAGATTTTTGGATGAAAATAATTAAAACATTGATCGATGAATATGATAAAGCACTGTTGCTGATTGTCATAAAGATGATTCTAATTGTAATAAATTGTAATTATTTTTTTAATAAATGTTTGAGTTCTCTTAACACTAATCAAACAAAATATAATGAAGAAAATTTTAGTAAAAATGATAGGTAAATTGAAATATAATGTACTTTTTGAGTGTTGAGAATTATTAATAATCGAAGTTGAATTATATAATTTAGAGCCCAATGTTTCATCTGCATAACGCTCATATTATTTAATTACTCATATTATTATCAAAGTAGATAATTAAATTAATTTAAATTTTTGTGTGGCCAAAATTGTTTTACGGGTTAGGGTTAGAGTTAGGGTTAGGGTTTGTAAAGAAAATAAAAAAAATTTAAATTTAAAAAAATGGAAAAATTAAACGTCTAAATTATAAATTATAACTACGAATTTTTAATTAAAACTGTTAAAGACGAAATTTAACTCTCCGTCATACATGACGGGTCTTTTCTTTGTTAGTGTAAGAGAGTGTTGTTGTTAATTTTTTAATTTTCAGGAATAAGAATTTTGGTTTTTAAAAAATTTCGAATTATAATCGAAATTAAAAAAAAATAATAGAAAATAGAATTAAAAAAAAGAAAATAAAAAAAAGAAAATTTGTTTAAATAACAAATTTAAACTGTTGTAGATTAATAAATTTTGCAAGTTTTTAATTTGTTTTGATTTAGAATGGAAGATAATTCTCAACCTAACAGTTGGAAAATAATAATCGTCAAAGAATAATGGCAAATATAGATTGATTAATGCTTTTTAAGAATTCGGATATTAGAATTAATATTCTTATTATTAAATTATTATTAAAAGAATATATAATTCAAATATCTATTAATTTATTTAAAATTAATTAATTATAATGCGGATAATTTTTTTCATGAATTTTGCAATTAATTTATGTTGTCTTAATCAATTAAATATATTATTGGAAATGAATTTAATTTTGTTATTTTACTCAATTTATATCTTGAATAATTATTATTATTGAATATTGGCAATTTATTTTAATAAATTTATAAGAAATATAAAACCATATTCATTAAAAAATGAACGAAATCTCTGAATTTTTGTCATTAATCTCAAAATTAATTTTAGATTTATTAATTGTTATAAATTGCGGTATGTATTAAAACAAAATAAAATAATAAATTATAATATTAATTATAACAAAGTTGATCGCGATGTAAATGCCATTTACATATTAATAATTGCTACAATTCTTCTATTTTAATGGAGTTAATTATTTATTTTACAATTACTAATTAATTTTACTGCTACTTTTATTATCAATATTATATTTTATGATTGTTAATTTATTTTGCCTTATTTCACACTTTTTGTTTCTATTGGTTAATTCGAATTGGTTTCGTATTATATTTGAATTATTTTTAATTTAGAATACGAATTGCAGAGATCATTTAACAAGAGTATATGCTTTTTGATCAAGATCTTTTTGTGAGATCAATAATCCATCACAACAACATGGCTGAGTCCAGGTGAGATTGGAAAAGTGATGCCGCAAAAAAAGGTGATGTTGTGAGTTTGGTAAATGGTATCGAGACATGCTCACTGGGAACTACTTCCACCCGGTCAAACAGTCACCACAGAAGTTTATTGTACCAAATTAGACAGTGTCAAAACCGCTTTATGTGTAGTATCAAATGAATCATTGAGTTTGTGAGGAATATTTGGAATGGTTGATATTTTGTGTTTGAATGTTGTATGTTGTGTAGTAGTTGTGTCTCTCCTACCCAGTTGGCTGATTGATATTTTAATTCTTATTATCTAAAAATATGTAATGTTTAAATTTATTTCTAATTTAAAATAATTGTAAAATTTAAAATAATTTAATTAATTTTATTTACAACTTTTAAATAAATAAATTGAATTTATATTTTTTAAATAATTAATATTTGGACGAACCATTGAGATGAACCGAATTGTGAATTAATTTAATTATTATAAAAAGAAAAACATTTAAATTATTATTGTGAAATTTATGAAAAAATTAATTGGATTATTGTTAAAAAAATATATATCTCGAAAATTCCAGTGATTTAAAAAAATGTTTTGTTTAAATATTATCGATATAATTTGTTGTAAATGAAAATAAAGTTTTGGTGAAAATTTGAATGCTTATTTCATTGCTACAATTTGAAAACTTGAAATTTGCTAAACAAATGGCTAATTTCATGAATCAAATTTCCAATATTCATTTTAATTTTTAACCAATACAATGTGGAATACGTATTTTTACATTAATATAATCTCCATTTAATCAGATAATAAGATTAAAGTTATTAATTAATTAGACGTATGCAATCGTACAAAAACTTGAAATATTAATAAAAATGTAAAAAGTTAAATTGTTGTTCTTAATAAGGCTACACACTAGCATGTGACTCAGAACTTCCAAGGTTGAGAGACATTCTTCGGATCTGAGACAAAAGTGGAAGCATTTATAAAGAACTTCAACTGGTAGGCGAAAATAATTGGATTTTCAGAGGAATGTAAATCTTATTAATAACACCAATATGACTTTTAATATTTTTATTAATATTACAAGTTTGGACCACCAAATGAAATATATTTAGATAAAGGAAAAACATTTGAATCGGCTTTCCTCAAGGACACCACACAAAAATTTCAAAGTCGAGATAGTCTTTCCGAGTCCATAAAATCATAGAACAAATGGAATAGTGGAAAGACAGTTTCGCACGATTAAAGATGCTTTGAATATTAGAATGAAGGATGGAGATCATAACTATTGGACAGAGGTTTTATCAGAAATCGAGTGTACGTTAAATTAGAAGCACCTGGTCTCATGTTTCCCACTTGAAGAAATATGTTGTGATGTTCTTAAGCACCCATCATATAACTCAGACGTTTCATCATCCGATTATCATCTTTTCTGGACAATAAGCATTTCCTTTGCATATACCGTCTTATTGAAGATGACAATTGTGGAACAGGCACTTCAGATGTTTTTTTTACCTGAAAACGTCAGAGATTTACCCCTACGGAATTTTCCTTTTACATCCTCATTGGAGAAGAATAATTGAAAGTAATGGTGATTACATTAATGAAAATGCTGCTTGCTGTTGTAAAAATTTCGCTTTTAATAAAATATTAATTTACTGAAAAAAATTTCGTTCCAAACATATAATAAAATTTAATTGATTATTTCTTATTAACTAAATAATAATAATAATAATAATAATAATAATAATAATTCTTAATTATGCTGACATCATTATCCATAATATAATTTTATCATTATTATTATTATTATTATTATTATCATTATTATTATTAAATATATTGAATTTGACAATTGCCCAAATCAAAAACGCCAAAAAAGGTGTTGAACAATCTATTTTATCACAAAACATATTCATAATTTCACATATTAAAACACAAAAGTGATCATTAAATGACAAATAGTTCCTTTTTTCGTACTATTTTTATTTATTTACGTTTAATGAAATGAAAAAAAAATCTGGTTTGAATCAAAATAAAAAAAAAATCATCAGCACAAAACAATCTTTTCCAAGATCGTCCATTTTTATACAACACCGAGTTACGAACATTTGATTGTCCTTCTTCATTCCTCTCTTCCATCAAACAAGAACGATAATTTGTAGAAAATATCAATAAAAAAGATGAAAAGTGTTTTTTTTTCGTTTTTATTTCTTCACTTTGAAAAAGACTGGATGTTATTGAGCATAAGATAGTTGAGTAATAACAAAAAAAAACACAAATATCGTAAATATTTCATTAAAATTAAGATGTCAACAGTTTTCTTGTCCTTCATTTTTTATAAGATTTTTTGGTGTTTTTACAGAAAATAAAAGTGTTTATTCATATCCCATATGAGACGATTGTTATTGAAAAAATATTGCACTTGGTGAAGAAATAACAACAATAATTATAATAATAGTAATAATAATTAATTATTATTTATTTGCAGATTATTTACATTTTTGTTGATAAACTATCATCAATGAGGGTGGAATCAGTTTTGTTCGATTTGACTGATGGGGAAATGAGATTCGAGTCGAAAAAACATGATGTTTCCCGAAAATGAGGATGTGAAATCAAATTATAATTGAGTTTTGGATTTTTCATTGTACGAGAATGGTTGACGTTTGTTCGGTTGTCTGACGACGTTTGACTGTGGTTTGAGATATTTGGAAGATTTTGTGAAAAACTGTAGTCAGAAGCGGGCCAAGCTAAATTAATATTTGTGGTATTGTTAAGACTCATTCTCGAACTGTTTATTAAAAAGTTTCCGGAAAGATCAGAATCTTTATCTTCAAATATTGGTAATACGAGGGGCTGATGAATTTGCTGGGATACTGCAGTTCTAAATTAAATTTTTATTACGTTTTAGATACATTAAAAAACGAAAATAGATAATTTGAATTTAACAGAAAGTGTATATTATAATAATAAACTTAAAAAATAATGATAAATTCTTAGTATTAATATCAATAACAACTTTAGGAAACTATACCAAGCAAAAAGGTCCTCAAAGCCGACATCTCCGTACCCCTCTCTTAATTTCAGTAACATGCGTAAACCCTCGTAAAAAGATTACTATCATTTTCATATAGTTCGTGGCAAATAATCATTACTTTAAAACAATAAAAATATTTATTTTTTTGTCATTTTTAGTTCATAAACAAAATAATAGCAAATGAATAATAAAACGTAATCTATAATAACATAATGAATAATATTATTAATAAAAAAAAATTTTTATAAAAACAACCACGTTTTTCAAGCATTACCAATGCACTAAAAAGACATGTGAGAAATTTTATACCTAACCAAAAACGTGGGGCGGATTTCTGAATTACTGCTATTAGTAACTGCTATTTCCTCTTTACTGCTTTTTAGTAACAATCGATCATTTCTATGC
>MQRK01169790.1:4021-15990 GCA_001938485.1 Girardia tigrina
ATAGTTCAAAGTTAAGTTATACGCGATTGAAATGTAAGGTGTGAAGTTTGACCCGTTTCATATCGAACAACCTAATACCATTCATTATTAAAAATAAATGGAACGTTTTTTGTACTAAATTCTAAAAGTGCCTTCATTGCTTTACTACTCATTGAAGCCACTTTATTTTCAACTAATTCATCCCATAATTTAGTACATAAATCAATCGTTTCATTTAAAGGTACGTTAGTGAATAAGCTAACTATGTCAAATGAAACCATGACCTCCTCATTAGTTTGGATTTTATAATTTAAGATATTGTTCACAAACTCAAAACTATCTTTACATTCTAGGGGGTTATTAATTAATGACTTCAATAATCTTTCCAAAGTTTTAGCAACATTATATTGTGCTGTATTTATCATTGAAAGAACTGGACGCATTGGGATTCCATCTTTATGAATTTTGGGTAACCCATATAATTTTGCTGGTTGAGCCCCTTGGCTTAAAAATTCCTTTTTAAATGTTGGATTTAAATCGTTACTCGTATTTAATGAGTTTACTAAATCATTTAATTGCTTTTCGTTTTTTCAAAGGGCTTGGAATACTGTTTTTATTCAATTTAATTTTGGAAAACTTGTCAGTTTTTATCAACTGGAACATTTTATGTATTCAGATTTATTTTGAATATATACTCCTTTACCTTTGTCAAATATCGAAACACATATCTCATTGCTTTTCTTTAATAAACATTTTACTATTCTTTCCTCATTTAATTTCATTTTACTATTTTTTAACAAATTATTTTCAGTCATCTTTTTTAAAACATTTTTTAATTTGGTATTACTCTCCTCATTTATTTCTAAATTTATTGATTTATATAAATTTTCTATCTTTGATTTTAAATTCCACTGATCAATTTTAGTTTTTATCCTCATGTCTAAACCGAATTTTAAAATATCAGAATCAGATGAAGTTAAAACATAATTAGAATTATTAATAATCGTGTTTTTTAAATTAAAAATATTTGATCCAAATAAATTTCTTAGACAATTTAATTTTTTATCATGACTTTTTAATTTTGACATATATTCAAATTTAAAACATTTAACAACATATTTGATAAAATAACGAAAATAATCAATGCCGACCATATTAAACAACTGTAATCTTACTTTAAACAATTCTTCATAGATGATTTTCTTGCTTCGCCGCTCTTTTTCAATTGATCTTCGTAGTAGTTTTCTTTTCAATCGCATCTTCTCCTCTTCCATAAATATCTCGTGCATTTTGGTGTTCAATATAAATTTCGGCAATAAATTTTCATTTTGCATTTAAGCAAAAAATCTAAATCCATGTTTTTCTTCTCAAATTGGCAATATAATTTCTTATATTTGTGCACTATTTGATTAGGGCTTCTCATTTCAATAACACTAAGATTTAATGGCAATTTATTTGTAAAAAATAAAATAAAAAAAGAAAAGAAATAAAAAACTTTTAAAATGGCGTTTGTTATTTTTATTTTATTTTATATATATATATATATATAAAATAATATATATATATATATATATATATATATGTATATATAATTAAATGGAAATCTCTGTTTTTATAAAATCATATTTTATTGCTCTTTTATATTTTTCTAAATTATATGAAGTTTGAAAAAATACAAATAATTACCATAATACAAATAAATAATCATCGTAATTATTATTTATTATAGTGATAATTAAATAAGGATTTCATCAAGTTTGTGTTTAATAATCATTATTATTATTATTATTGAAATAATTATTATCCGTGAATCAGCAAAAAACAATGACCCAATTTTAATACCTAAAATATAAAACTTTTTTATATTTTATGTAAAATTTATTTTATATACGTATACAAATATTTTCGATAATAAACAAAAATAATTTATTTTCATTATAAATCGAAGTTAAAGTTTGCTAAAAGTTTTACTATTAATAAATACTAATATAATAAAAAAATATTGTCAGCCTTCATTTATAATTATAATTTTATGAAAATGTTTATTTATTTATTTATAATAAGCTTAAGTCGAGCAAATTCGCCAGTGTTCTTAAAAGCAAAACTCAATCAATTCACATTAATAACTCTTTGCTTTCATTTCTTTTTAAAGAATTTTATTTAAAAGAAGTGAAATGTTTTATATTTGAAGTTATGCATTAAATATTTACATCAAATGTTAAAGTGTTTCATTGAATCACTTCTTATACAAATTGTATTTCTATGAAATTTAACTTTTTATGTTCCATCTTAATGCTATTTTGTTTATAAATCTATTTTTTAGTTTTTAATGATAAAATATTTTTAAACGTTTCGCGTAACTTAAGTAATAAATTTGGTACAGTTCCCAGGTTGTCCTAGAGACTGGCTGGTGGTAGCAGAATCATTGAGCGCTAAATTTGCTGAAGTTTGTGCTGGGCTAAATTTAAATTATTTAATTGATTGTTCATTTGAAATATATCTTTTTTTTTAATATATTTTAAACAAATAAATAAATTCAGAAATTAAAATGAATAAATGTGTTGGATATTTATTTTAATTTTAAATAATTATTCTTTAAACACACATCTTCAATCTAACTCCAATTAATAAGTAGGGTTTTCAACATAAATATATAAAAAATGAACACAATTTCTTTTTTATAAATCTTTATTTTCGATAACACAAAATAGAACACAGCTTTATATTATTCAAATCAATATTATCAAATAAACGTATTCACACACAGATAATCGATCCAAGTTATCCGATCACAAATTTATAATAATCTAACTGAAAATACTCAATAACGAACGATAACTGTAATTCAAAATCAAGAATGAACCCTTTTCTCCAATACAGGATACTTATTTCAATTGTTTCGAACTGAGTTATAGAACTTGGGTTATAGAAATTATAGGGCAATTATAACTGATTTCCTTCTCATTTATATACTAGTTTTTAATAACCTTGAAAATTAATTATCTAAAACAAATGTCAAAATATTTACAGATTTTTATCAAAATTTTATTCAAATAAATATTATATTAATCGCAATTTATAATTTTAATTACATAATTATTTAAAATTTTTCTATAACAATTCTAGTTAAAAAAAATTTTCATATAAATATTATTCGGAACCCAAAAAAATGTTTTATTTCGTCACACAAAATCAAATCAACTAACTTGTGTCGAAAGAAAATTCCTAAAGGCAAATAGTTTTAAATAAAATTATTTCAAAATTACACAATGAAATTTACATAAAAATTCGCTTTGATATTTTGTAACAACAGAAATTCCATCAATTTAAAATAAAAAATTTTTTTTAATTTTTAGTCTCGTAAAAAAATCGTAATGATTTAAAATCACAAAAAATCGTTTCGATAACATGAAAAAAAATATTGAACTCGTAAATTGAATTCGAAAACAGTAATTGAATTTGTGAAAATAAATTCAGAATCAGAAATTCGTTTCAGCTAATGTAAAAAGTATCGTTTGACAAAACTCGATCTGATTGGTTGACCAATCAGAGCCAGCAAATGGAGTCAATTATTAAAATTACTGATAGATAATTTTAAAACGGCACACACACCAGTTAATGCTAAACTGACTGTTGATGATTTATCAATGGTAAAAACTTGAAGACAATTTTGTTCAGGTGAATAATTTTTTAAATATTTTTTTTTACTAATTTTTTTTTATTATTTAAATTCTTTTTTTTTATTTAATTTAAATTAATTTATATTATTATTTATACATAAAGAAAAAGATTTATACATATATATTAGTACTTTTATTGATATAAATTTTTATAGTTCAGAAACTATCAATAATACATTTCATAATACTTCAATAAATAAAAAGTCGTTTATTTATATTTTGCCAAATCGATATTTAAATAATTTAAAAAAATTAAAATAGATTAAATATTTGTATAAAATGATTTTTTAGAGCTCAGATCAGATTGAATATTTTTTTAATTTTGAAAATGTATTACTGAGAGTAAATATGTACAATTTTAAACTTAAAATCAGAGTATAGATAACTTAATTATTTTCTCTAAAATTAAGAAATAATATTTCTAAAATCTATAAATTAAATTTATAGTTTAAAATGTTTTTCAAACTTCAGTGATCTTTTAGGATTAAAATTTTTGTTTTATAAAAACTTAATTTTTGTAGTACAGTTTGAATATTTAATTTCAACTGCGTCTTTCCTCTATACATATTAGCTGTTTAAAGAAACCAGAGATAACTTGGGGTTGCTATAGATCATCCTATCTTTCCACGACTCGTTCGTATGCTTCATTTCAAATGAAGCTGTAATGCTTTCAGCATTAAAAATCTTATACCAACATACAGCATCACAACATTTACTCATTCAAACAATTTAAAATATTCCTCACAAAATGAAATATTAAATTATATCTCTAGCAACAACACAATGAACAGCGCACAAATTATATTTTAAATTAAAATCTGAATCGGTAAACAACCGATTTAAACAAATACATCACAATATCTACATTTAAAATTCATTATTTTTATCTATAAATGATTTGTGCGAGAAAAAAATGAATAAAAGAAAATGAAAAAAAATGTTTATAAAATGTGATAATTTAATGTATTAAATGAAAGATTTTTATGATTAAAATTATGATTCTTCAAATGTGAATTATCACGAGCCAATTAATTATCATTTTAAAATATGTACAAATTATTATTTGGAAATATCTAAAATCAAATTAAATTATTTTTATTTGATAAATAACCAATTTTTGTATTCCTGTGGCACCCTTACATATACGCAAATATATTATTTTAGGTAATAATTTGTTATTTTAGTAATTTTCTAAAGTCAGGTATTCGAAAGTTACTATGACATCTCCTGTTGCTATTTCTGAGCAATGTTCTCATGCACCCTACTTATATTGCATGCAACAACTGCTGTTGAACATCACAGTAGTTTCCAGCATAACATTTTGACCCACATCAGCCAAAAACTTGTTATTTTCAAGTTCTTCGTGTTGTCGTTAGTCATATTTTTAGGTTAAATATGCACTTGAAATCATTTATTTTATTTGTTTCCTTACATATTACGAACACATGGCAAGTCTAAAATATAATTTTTTATAACTGTCTATTTATTTTATTATTTTTATTATTATAAAATACTTTATATCCTCTTTCAGTCATAAATTAATTGCTACTGTCATTAAGATTGTCAATAAAACATGTTATACGAAATGTCAAATATTTTTCAACAAATATTTTTAAATTAAAACCAAAAATTTAAATATTTAATTATATATTTTTAAAGAATATATATATATATATATATATAAAAAATTTTTTAATTATCTAATATTTGTTAATAATTCTTTTTCATCATTAAAAAAAATCACATAATGTTTTTTATAAAATTGTATTTTTTTCTCATTTTCATTTTATAAATCATTAAAATAAAAAAAATTATCCTATTAGTTAGAAAATTAAAGAGAAAAGTTTTATCAAATTTAAAATTTTTTTGGTTAGATTAATATATATATATATATTCTCTAAAAATTATTTGAAATTATTGAAAATATAGTTAAGTAAAATAATAAAAATACAAAAAATAAAATAAATTTTAATTATCTTGATAGAACCACATTTTTTTCGTAATCCTGTATTTGATCCTAAATTCAGATCATTAAATGGTTTAATCCTCTTTTTAAAATTAAAAACAAGCATGAAAATGGAAATAAAAATTTCAAATAAAATTCACTCCCCAATTTTGTTATCAAATAGAAAACAATTAAAATTTTCTTTTTATTTTGATTAATTTAATAAATAAATTTTTTTAATAATCGTCACAAGTAATTTTATTATAAAGGGACAGATTTCATTTACAGTTTATTTAAAAGAACTATTTTTTTATTTAATATTATTTAATATTGTTAAATATTTCATTATTTATCTTAAGATTTTGTTGTCAATATCAAAATAGAAATAAATATTTTTTAAACATAATTTATTAGAAAAAATTTTATTCTAAGACACTGTTTTACAATTAATCAAGATTTATTTATATTTATTATATTTTAAATTCAAAAAAAATATTATAAATCAAATTTGTGTCCCAAAAAGAAAAAACCGTTTGTCAAAATATGACATTTTAATCTCTTTATTGAAAATTATAAATGAATTTACTTGAAAAATTTTAAGAAGTGATTCAAAATTTTATAACGTTAAAAATAAAACTTTTAACATCGTTCAATCCACATTTAGAATTAATAAAAAGATTTCCTTCATGTTAATACCTCTCCATCTCTCCGTCTGTTTGTCCAGTTGATTAAAAACACATGAACCATCTTTAACATATATTTATTTGACATGAATACAAAAGACTTATAATTTCTCAGAATTTTTAAATAATCAACCGTTATTTGTTATTTTTTGATAAATATAATCAAAAGTATCTTTAATTAACTTGGAATATGATGAACATGTAATTAATAATGTGAATAATTTTCTGTTTTATTACTGTTCTGTTTTTCCATTCTGTTTTGTCCTGTTCTATTTTATCTTGTACTGTTTTATCCGGACACCATTTTATAGATATAAAAACTTTTTTCCATTAAATTACATTCGAACAATTACATGTTCCAAAATCCAAATCATTAAACATTTAAATCAAAATTATGTAAAATTCCTCTAAGATAATCTAATAAATTACGATACTTATAATTAGTCACTATTGTTTCAATGTGTTTACCACAATTTCTATAAGTCTTTCGAGAATGTGGTGGATTGTTTACTGTCATGCATTGATTATTTTGGAATTCAATAAAACTCTAATTTTTTGTAATTTAAGAATAAATTTCCATATTGTAGGATTATTAGCTCAACTCAATTGACTATATCGTTAATGCAAATGTTCCACAGAATTATTGGACTTCGAAAAATTGTCGTTCAGAAAAATGTCTTTCGGCAAATTGGGATGATATATTTAATGTTCATTTATTAATCACGTCATTCATACTAATATTTACATTCAAAGGAAGATAAATTCGTATTCACTAAAACCTTATTGAAATACCATAAATAATAATTATCAAACTTCTCATTATTTTGTTGAAAAAATTGGAAAAGTTTTCAATTTTTAATGGATAAGTGAAAAATATTCGTAAAAGAAATATTTTTAATTCACCAAAAAAAATGAAACATCATTACTTTTTGTTAAATTTCTTGTGATATAAATTTTAAAAATAAATACTTAATTTAATTACTCATATTATTCTTCAAAAGAGATTCATCTAAATGTTCTAAGTACAAGTGAGCCTCTCATTCAGTAAACGTGTTAAACTTGAGACGTTCAATCAAACAATTTCGATACATCATTATTTATACATTATTGTAAAAGTAGTGAGAGATAGACAAAACCAAACGTTTTTTTAAAACATAATTATACATGTTTAATATTCTTGATACGTTCTCTGAAAAATAACTTTCAAGACAAAAGGTTCAAATGATTTTTTTGTTTTTACTACAAAACTTAAATTATTTGTACAAGTCAAATTGACTTATTTTAGTAGAAGTAGGAATTTTAATCTATACTGGAGTAGCGATATAAAATTACATTTGGTTATTGTCATTTATTATTAACCCTTAGTAGCCTGATTTACGAAAGTGATTTATTTTTAATATTACTATGTTCGCTTGAAGGTCTAGATGAAGGGAAAAAATCACAATATTTATTTTATCTATTTATTTAGAAAAAAAACAGGTATCAATTTTAATACTTCAGACATTAACGCCATAAAGAACGTTTATAAGATTGGTATCAAAATTGAAACTCTAGGTTATTAAGGGTTAAATATAAAATATTAAAATATAATGATTAATTATATTTCTTTATGTATGGCCAACATTAAACGACCTCTCCTACCATAAAAATTACCATTCTCATTTTATCTAATTGAAAAGTCCAAATCGATTCTTGGAATTAGCAGATTAAATCGAAATTGTGTCAGAAAGACAAAAAAAGTATCATAAGACTCCAAAGAATATTATAAAAAATTACATTATCTGATAGTTATTCGTTTACCTCTAAATGTCATTTGAAAAATATTTGATAGACTATAAAACAAAACAATTCTGATCGACAGTTTTTTGAAAAAACTTATTATTTTTTATAAATAATCGATATCCCAATAACCAGGGTCGGTGCAAGGTTTTGCATGTCCGGGTTCAAGACAAAAGCGTGGGGCCCTAAAAACACATACGCACACAAAGAAAAAACAAACAAGTAGAATTTATTAATTTCCCACAGAGCAATTACAAAAATTAATTTTGGACAACAACTTATTTTTAAAAGATCTTTTTTCCTTTCTTTTGGGTAAAGCCTTCATTCACCTTGTCGTAATCGACGTAATTGATAAAAGTGCCCGTGATTCAAAGCAGTCTTGGCTGATAATTGAACGAAGGTATTTTTTATTAATTTGAGCCTTGAGAGGATGCGTTCGGTCGAAGTCACAGTGACCGGCATTGTTGGCAATATTTGAAAATCAATTAATAAGTTTGGATAGGCTTCAAATAGATTCCTATTTATGATATAAGACTATTACGGAATCGAGCTGATAAGACCTAAGGATTTTATCAACTCGGCTACGCAACAACGTATTTTACGCAGTACATAAAATAAAGTAGGACAAATAACCAAATGATAAAACTATAATATTGTATAACAATTAACAGAAAGGTAAGTAAGTAGGGTACAAGGATTACAGAATCACAAAGATATGGGTGAAATTAAACCAAGTAAAGCGGGTATCGAGATAATAATTACCGTGAAAGTCAACAACTGTTGTTCCCGAAGATGAGCTCCGATCGGTTTACGCAAGCGTGTCGTCAGGACCGTTGAAGAAACTGCGGAGGTATTTTCGATTCTGTCCCGGCCGGGAATCCGCGTTACTTGATTTAATATACTGGGTTGATTGGACGTTATCCAGTGAACGAAAAAATAATCGTACATCAAGATCGAATGTTTCCGTTCTCGTGAGGTAATCTGTTGAATCAACAATTCAACAGATGATGGATTCAGAACGGAGGATTGATTTAGTTGGCTGTGAATGCCACTTTCTTTAAAACCAAAATTGCAGCCAAAAGCGAATTGTAATTTGAAGTTTATTTAATTTGTGATCAATTTTTTTAATTGATCACTTTTAAATTTAATATTGCCATATGCAATAATGTTTATAATGCATATTATTAAAATTATGCATATTATAAAAATTTTCTTTTTGAAATAAATTTTATCTTTTGTTCTTTTGAAAAGTTCGATTCCACGATCTCGCTGTGTCTAATGACCGAATCCAAATTGCACTATTGATACTCACGACTTCACTCACAAATAATTTCAACATAAAAATCGCCAAAATAAGTTCTTTTCTTTTTTGGAATAACCGGGGACTCCGTAACCACGAATAATAATTGACATATTGATACAATTCACAACAAATTAACGTTAAAATAGCAGTAATATGAATTATTGAAAATAAACCGACTTAAAGTTTCACAAGTACATACGCATTCACACATCATCACACCGTCAAAATACAAATGATCAAATATTCGTCATCAGTAGTGTTAGATAGTATCAATCAAAGGAACAAAAGTTTTTTAAACAGGGTACACTACTGATCCAAAATTCACAATAGTGTAAAGAGGAAAATCAAAGTCCGCAACAAAGACATCGCTTCCATACTTTTACATTTTTCAAGAATAACAGACTTGAACATCTTCAACTCCTCAAACATGTCTAATCCGTCAAAATACTCATGTAAATCTAGGTCAACATTTGAATAATTCTTCCTTGTCAATATTTACAAATTCACTATTATATAAAACACTAAACATATTTTCATGTTTGATACACCGTTCCAATCTATATTGAAAAGATGACGTTGCAGTATCAATTATTCTTTAGAAATAATTAAACCTGAAAATTTCTTCATCACTTGACGCTGCTCTCTCATTCTTCCCTTAGTAATCAACAAATTTTCTTTTTCTACCTCTATATTTACATTTTAAATGAGATGATATTTCTAATTCTTGTGCAACAGTTTTACCCTACCAACGGCGTTTGAAAACCCTTCATTTATACAGTTTTTGAAAATATAAGTTTGTTCTTTTAAATACTTGTTAGCCATATCTATATGCATTTTTTTATTTTGCAAAGCTTTACTAACAATACTGACTTTAAATAATATTTCGTATCAAATGATAAGATTAACTAGAAATTAGAGTTTATTGATTTTCCCGATCAATCAACAAAATTTTATTTTTCAAAGTACGGTCTGACAAGTTTGTAGCAACTTCGTTCAGAGCATTTAAAATTGGGAAAATTGAAAACGAACAGCTCTAACACTGTTAAAACGATATTCCAATCAAGTGTCCAATAGAGGCTTTGAAGTTAATATATTGATATAATTTTTTAAAACATTCCAACATAAAGTCCATGCTGTAAACGTCGTATAAATCTGTTGTAAAATTCCAAAAACATTTTGAGCTTCAGCTGAACATCTTGCTACAATTAAAGTAGCAACAATTTAAGTTGTGACTACTGTAAAAAACAAAAAAAGCTTTTGGATTTTCGCGCCATATACTTGCTTGCACTCTTTCATGTACCCCTTTCATGATTATGCCGTTGTCATAACCTTGCCCACGACAGTCATGCAAAACCAATCTCAAGTTACTCAAAATTTCCTTATTTATTACAAAAATTCCAAAGCCTGTTGTGTCATGAACATCTTCAAACTAATTAAAAGTTCTTTTATTTCGACAGAATCATCGGTAATCCTTATATCATGAAAAACAACTGATAGCCGTTCTTTGCGAAACACGCCTAATGTACAGTATAGCAAAATTGAATAATACTAAGAAAAAAAGTTGTGGCTGGCAGTGTCATCGTATTTTTGTATTCGTGGTCGACAGTGAAGACCGTGACGTTCTTGGGGTCCCCATCATATAATAGTAACATATGGCAATCGAGAGTGATATCGGTCGAGATTCTGTACTGTCAAGGTGATAGATTGGGGCGCAAAGGCTTAAAACCAGGGCACAGTGTCAATTTGTACTCGTCAGATATGTACGATTATATGAATAGAAAACAGAAAATTTATACGAGAAATAAAAATTATGACATCTTTTAAAGCAGTTTGCTTGAAACTCATTATTTGAGACTTTTCAAGAATTAAATAGGAAGACTCACTGTACAAAAATTTTATATTTTTATAATATTTAACAACTGATTTTTTTCCAGTGGCATTACATTATGTTTTCCGTGATAAAGACTAATTTAGGACTTCATCAGACAGTCTAATGCGATATGAGATAATAAAAAATATTTTAAATTTATTATTCAAATATATAATTTATATGTAATTTCTGCCAAGAAAAATAATATTTTAATAATTTTCTTTTTGATTATATTATTCTTCTGCACAGATCATTGCTGAACTGTTACATAATCCGGAATATTCATTGGTAAGACAGGTTTGTGGATTGGTTTACTTCCTGCCAAGATATATTAATTATTGGTGGGTACATGAAAATATATAGAAAAATTTTAGATGTACATTTATTCAAAAATTTTTTATTATTAATATTGATTTTCATGTCTTTCTCTACACTTACTTTCTCTACACTAATTTATTCCAGTTCATTATTATTATAATCTCCTTTTCAATTATTATGTTCTAGAAAAGAAATTAATGAAATATTAATTCATTTTGAGCTGTTCTGTGTCATATTCTCATTTGAAAGACAGAAGATCATATTCGGAAAATCTCCTTCTATTTAATCTTTATTAATGAAAGTAATTAAAAGATTTAATTCTTTTGAATATGACATTTATAAATAATTGATTGCAAAATTAAATGATCATATAATTACCTAATATTAAATTATTGATAAATCGAAATCCGGA
>MQRK01169795.1:539-11090 GCA_001938485.1 Girardia tigrina
ACCGTTGCTATGGTGATCGCGACCGTTGCCATGGTAACCGCGACCGTTGCCATGGCAACCACGGTAACTAGTTACCCCCCCCCGGGGGGGTGGTGGAGAACATACATTTTTCCCCTACTAAGTCTATTTCGTATTAATCTAAAACAGAAAAATAGAAAATATTAAATATCGGCAAATAATTAGATGGTGTGCAAAAACTAATATCATATTCGTAATCTGCATACTCAAATAATGTAAGGAACATAGAAATTGTTTTGCGGGAAAACAATTGTTACACAGTGTTATCATTAATAGAAAAAGAACTCATTTAATTGTCAACAGATCGAACTTTGAAAATGAAATTTTCTGTACTATCACTGGAGGAATTTTGGATTAATGTTTAAGCAGAATAACCAGCTCTTTTCACCCAGGTGATTAAAATTCTTTTAAAATCTTCAACTTCATATCTGTGTGGGCTTTCTTTCTCAACAGTGGCTAACATAAAAGAAATAAAAAAAAGTTAAAGACTCACCAACATTGATGAAGAAATATGAGTTACGATTTATCATTTTAGACCGAATGTTGCTGAAATGGGCACGAATCAAGAGAATCAGGTGTCGCATTGATTCTGGGATACAGTACAACTCGGTACCGCACAATTAGATACATGACAACTCGGAACTGGTAAACTCGATACAGAGAAAACTACCTTTTAATAATTTCTAGTGGTCAGAAATAAGTTATAAAGTTCACTATTGATTAAAAAGTCCAATGAATCTATATTATTTAAGAACATAAGTTCTCCAAATGAAGAAAAAGATTTTAATAAGTCAGATATTTCATTTGCAGATAGTAGAGCAGTTTCATATAAATAACAAAATCATTTCAAACATTTCTCTCGTTGAAATTACTGATTAAAACATTATTAGATAACAAGGAATTTTCAGGAATCTCAGGACAGGCCCTCTAGCTAAACTGGACATAACATTGTTTCAGTAAAAGTAGCGATCAGTTATGTTAGCTAAGAGGCAAAGTGTCCCCCAAAAATAGTTATTAAGAAAACTTATATGATGTTCAACATTTTTTATTAATATTTACAAGTTCATTCGTCCTCAAGACAATTATTAACATAGGCTTGCATAATAAAATTAATTATTATTTCAAATTACTAGAATTTGTTATATGAATATTTAAAGATATATATCTCAAAAATTTTATTAGTTAAAATTAAATTGAATTTTAATTATTTTTAAAAATATAAAATTGATTTATTTAAAAATATTAAATAAATTATTCACATTTTACAGTGATTTTTAATTTAAAATTAATTTAAACATTAAACTTCAACCTAAATCAAATTCGTTACAGATAATATGAATTAAAATATAAATCAGCTATCTCGGTAAGAGAGACAATCCGAAATTAACACACAACATTGGGTATGTCCGACTAGTAACAAAGCAGACCCTGGCAATTACGCTTTGAAACACGGTCTCATTGAAGAATGAACTATAGTTTTGACACTGTTGTCCCTATGGTTTTTTATATAATAGTTTATATAATAATTGGACAATAAATCGAAAGACATTTTATCCCCTTTTTATAAAATTTGGTAAATAAACTTTAAAAAGAGCAAATATTAAATCTTTTGCGAATTTCTTTCACAAGTTACTTCGTTTAATAATTGTTTCCACTTCTTTCTTCACGCCAGTTATGTCTCTCTCTTTTGAACAGAGTTTTTGTTTTATTCTTTTATTTATGATACATATGTTGTATAAACGAAAAATATTAATAAGTATACGTACAAATATTTAGATTTTATTTTATTTACTTTGTGCAGAAATTCATCAGTTTCCTCGAAAATAAGGTTTTATGTTATCGTCATCAAGAGTACTTTAACGATACATTTGACTGTCTAAAGAGACTTAATCTTACTCAAAATAATAATAAAAAAATTAAAAAATGAACAATGTTTTGTGATTCTACAATTCTCCCAAATGTTCAAACTAAGTCCTAAAAAATTAAAAGTTGCCTTTTATAGTTCCAAATGCCAATGAAACTAAAACTCGTCCACAGATTCAAGGGTATGGGCATTCCTGATAAGGTTCAAGATCATCTCGGATTATCTGTGGGGTTATGTGGAGATTATTCAAGTAGATCTAATTGTTATATGTATTTATTTAATATTTCACCAGAGACCCCTGGAGAATCTTTGGAATATCTCATAGGACAACATTTCTCTCCAACAATAATTGATGATGATCCAGATAAAACAACGCAAATGTTCTTCTATCAACAAGCTCCAGATATCTTACTGATTCATATTCAGGCTAATAAATGGGACTACGAGAGGGGAGAAATGTACAAACCGGAATATTATATTAGGTTTACCAAAGATATGACTCTCTCGGTTAAAATAGTTACAGAGACAGGGATTGACATGTAAAAAAGTAATAAAATATCATAAATTAATAAACATAAAATTTCAGAATAAATCAAGAAGAAGTCAATTACGAATTAAAGTCTGTGGTACATCATAAGGGAAACATATCGGGGGGTCATTATGTGGCGTACAGAGAACATCATGGTAGATGGTATCTGGTGAATGATGAACAGGTCACCAATGTAGAATTTGATCACGACATTGTACCATATATTATGATTTATGAAAAGAAAGAACAATTAAATCAAAAGAATGATGATTCGTTTTGTGAAGAATTAGGGCGTATATGATGTTAATGAAAGGGAAACACAACAAAAACAATTGTTTTTTTGAATGGTTAATAAAATAATTTTATTGTACTTCATTTAATTTTGACACAAATAAACTATATAAAATATTAACGTAAAAAATAAATTGGGTTTTAACAAAATAACAATAATAATAAAATCAAATCGGTAACAAATGAACTATCAAGGGACAAAAATAGTTTTTTTACTTTTAATAAAAACATTAACATGAATGTTTTAAAAAAATATTAAAAAATTATATTACATTAATTCAAAATTCAACAAAATTGTATTAATATTTTTTTGGATTTTAAATCTAGGTATAATCTATTTATATTTCGGTTCTGTTATTTATATTTCAATTATTCTTCGGTTCAAAGACAATTTAATGATTGTGAAATTTGGACTGTTGTAAGTTTGTTGTTTGTATGCTGTTTAGATTTGTGACTCTCCAACTCAGATGGGATTGATATGTTATTTGATTGATTATTTAAATCTAATGAAATTAATTAATTGTGATTAATGTTCAAATATTAATTAATTAAAAGTTTTTTAATTATAAATTTTAATAATATTTTAGTAAACGATTTAATTTATTGAATTTAATACATATTAAAAACTAATGTTTATTTTAAAAAATTATTTCATTTATTTTTATTCAATAAAATTTTGAGAAATTAAAAGTTAATATTATTCTTATCCCATAAATTAATTTAAAGATTTGAATATAGCTACAAAAATATATCAATCAAGAATAATGCTGCTTGCAGAAATTGCTACTGAAAACGTTTGTGTTTTTAATAAATCTTTACACTCAAATTGGTTATAATTATATCAGAAACTTTTTCGTTTATTAAATGACAACTATTGACCTTTTATCGCTTGATTTAATTTTTTATGTATGAAAATAAGATAAATAATGATAAGTATAATTAGAAGAAATAATAATAATTATTAAAAAAATTATTTAAAAAAGGTAATTGTTATTTAAATCCAGGCAAACAGTCATTTTTCTTGGATTTATTTATGGTTATTTCGGTTAGTCATCAAGAGTCAAATAATCGATAAAAAATGAATTAACCGATCTGTCGAATTATTAGAGCCAGTATGAGGAATTGTTCAATTATCAATCCAGGTCAAGTGGTGTGAGGAATATTTTTAAAGTGTATGTGAATGCAGTATGTTGATTTTAATATGTTGAAACTAGAATAATGATTCTCTCACCCAGATGGAAATTGGTATCTTTTGTATTTATCGAAATTGATTACTCGAACATAATTAAAATAAAAATATCAATGAAAATCAAATTCAATATTTTTTAAAAAATAAAAGTATTTAAATGTTTACAAAATAAAAATATGAAATTTAAAATATTTGAATTAAAAGATATTTCTAAGTTTAGAAAATTGTAAAATATAGTTTTTATAATATATTTGTGTCTGACAAGTTTTATATAATGAAATTTAAATTTAAATTCATTTTTACAATTTGATAACATATTTTTATTTATTCAGAGTTCTGATAATGAAATGGTTAAAATTATTAATTTTAATAAATATTTTTGGAAATTAAAGAAATAAAAGAAAAAGGAAAAAAGAAATAAAAATGGAATAAATGAAAATACCAGTCATCCATCTGGGTAGGAGAGGCACAATCTGAATCAACATAAAACATGCAACATATCAAAAAACAATGCAAAACATTCCTTACAATTACAAAATAAAAAATAATGTCTGAAGTCATGCTTAAAAAACAAATAATCAGAATTCATAATGTTAATTATCTAAAAAAATCCACTTTTTGTAAAACAATAAATTAGACCATTGATGAACACAATAAATGACTGGACAGTACTACTAAAATTCATATTAAAATAGATCATCATTCGGTACAGTTCTCCCATCACCAGACAGGCAAGCCTCTACAAATTGTGATAAAAAAATAAAATGATCACATTCCCAAACCAAAAAAAACGATCAAGCATTGCAAAAAATGATGTGAAAACTAAAAATTCCACCAGGACGACAAAGAAAAATAATTGTACCACCAGATCAAATTAAATCAGACGATAACTATCTTGTTATTTTTTATGAGGTTAGTTTAAAAATTGGAAATTAATTTATTGTATTCAAGATTTATTGTATAATAATGGTTAAATATGTTTGAAAGTTTAATTTAAGATTTTAAGATATGAAACTTTGTCAGTTTTTTGATAAATGGGTTGTAGTGTATCATAAGTGTAGAAAAAGATATTCTGACGAGTCAATTAATATCTATTTCTACTTGCAAATTAGTTATCAAAAGGAAAAAAAGTAGTATAACCACTACAAATAACTTTTCGTTTTTTTAAGAAAAAAAAATAAATAATAAATAATCACCTTATTAAAGAAAATAAGTTTTATTAAATATGATAACAAGTACAATAAAATCACCAGAATAACCAAGCGCGGTAAATAGTAATCTCTGAATCACTTTCGTTTTTTTGATTAATTAAACAACGAAATATTTTTTCATTTATTTCCAATTATTAAATTTGAATGATATTTGAAATATATCATATATCATAAAATATCATAAATATATATATATATATATATATATCCAAGAATATTTATATTTGGTTTAATAATTATTTAGAAGAGCCAGAGATTGATTGAATTTTTATTTATTGTCACGAAAATTCGGCTTTTGAACAAACATTTTTTTCTCTCTCAGTTAATCTAATGAGACTTGGATAACTTTGTGATTGGTCTTCTATGGAAACCGTATGTTGATTGAAAATGTAATAAAGAGATTTTTTTGTCATTAAGTTTTTACATGGAACAATAAAAGTAAATTTCTATAAAAAAATGATTCTGAAATTAGTTAATTTGCGTTGATTTATATTCAGAAATCTCTCTCGGGAGTTGATTAGCCTTTATTCGATCAAAGTGAATTTAATAACATTTTAGTCGTTAAAATATTTATCCAATAATTGTAAATACAATCTATTCTCAGGATGTTTGTGACTAAACATTGACGAATACAAATACGATGTTCATTGGTTAAAGTGTCGGCGATAATGGATATGGCAGATGTTGTTAAAGACATTTTTGATCTTTTCGCTCAATAAATTAGCCAGTTCATAGAAACCCGATAAATCACCGGTTTTCATTGTAAAAAAATGTGATAAAAAAATAAAGTAAATAAATATTCTATAGAACAAGTAAATCAAAATCACATGCCAAAAAAAATTTAAATCACATACAAAAGTACACAGTAAAATGTTTATAAAGTAGCCCCCCTCTTCAGAAGTGGAACGTACGCTCATTGGTATCAGTTTCAGATAATTTTCATTTGATTATGAAGAATGTCAGCTGTATTATTATTATAAACTTTTGCTTTATACGGACCAGTGAAACGATTTCCAAAAGGTGTAGGATTAACTATTTTTACATAAGCCATGGCTTCATTAGTTAATAATTTTTGTTTTTTAGCTTGTTCAAGATTGAACAATTTGATAAAGGATTTCTTACCACACATCTTTTCTAAAGGAGAGAACCCCAAAGTCGAGTTAGGTTTAAGCCTTAAAGACAAAAGAGCTTCTGGAAGAATGTCTAGCCAGTTTGAATCATTTCCTTTGAGCCGTATTGATTGTTTGAGGTATCTATTGAAAATCTCGACTTTACCGTTGGAATTTGGGTTATAAGGTGTGGTTCTAATCTTAACAATTCCGAAAGAAGTGCAAAATTTTTTAAACAGGTCTGATTCAAACTGACGCCCTTGATCCGATATTAATTTTTTTGGAGGACCGTATCTACAAATCCAATTCTCCTTGATTGCTTTGATTACTGATTGTGAAGAAATGCCTAGGACTGGAACAGCTTCGAACCAAGATGAATAACGGTCAATAATGGTAACTATATATTTTATTTCTCGATTTGTGGGGAGCGGACCGATTATGTCAACGTGAATTATATCAAATATTCCTCTTTTTCTTTAAATTGCAGATTTTTTATTTTTTTCCTAGTTTTAAATTTTTTAAATTACAAGTGGTACAAGAATTTACAAAATATTTTACGTCTTTACGCATTTTGTACCAACAAGCTTGTTCTCGTAATAACTGATATGTGGAGTGGAACCCGTAATGACCGAAATTGTGTATTGAAGCGATACATGTTTCTCTTAGATGTCTAGGAATTAATGGACGAAAAATGTCGGGTATTGAAACGTCATACCAAACTCCTTTAATTTCTTTCAATTTGATAGACGGATAGTTCGAACATTCCTTTACTGCTTCTAACTGTTTGCCAAAAAGATCACTAGTAGAAAAGTTAGAACTGAAATTCATACTGCACACAGGATTTCTAGACATAAAATCGGCTGCCACATTAGAACTTCCAGCCACATACTTAAAATTACAATCAAACTGTGAAATATAACACGTCTGAGTCAACTGACGAGGACTTGGGTCTTTTAAAGATAGGGCTTGAAGAAGAGGTTTGTGGTCGGTGACAATAGTTAAACTGTTAATCCTCTAAAAAAAGTTAATCCTCTAAAAAGTGCCTAAAATGTTTGATGGACTTGTAGACTGCCATTA
The DNA here is from genome assembly GCA_001938485.1 of Girardia tigrina. Taxonomy (NCBI): domain Eukaryota; kingdom Metazoa; phylum Platyhelminthes; order Tricladida; family Dugesiidae; genus Girardia; species Girardia tigrina. Next base: position 7,828 of record MQRK01169795.1, read on the forward strand.
GTTCCCTGTCGAAGGTGGAGTATCTTCTTTCAGTCTCTTTTAATTTCGAAGAATGAAAGGCAATAGGCACAAAGACTCCATCTAATTTTTGTTCTAAAACGCTACCTATGGCGAAAGATGAGGCGTCGATGGTCAAAGATAGTTCAGATCCTTTTTGAAGGTAGGTTAAATTAGTGATGTTGTTTATGGCATTTTTTTATGTCTTTGAAAGCTGTGTCTAAATCTTCATTCCAAGTGATTTTATCGAGCTTTTTTTCCCTTTTATAGATTCAGTGAATGGAGACAATGGTAGTGAACAGTCTTTTATAAATTGATGATAGAAGTTGATCATACCACAAATTCGACGAACCTCTCTTACGTTATTGGGTGTTTGTAGATCTAAGATGTATTCGATCTTACCACGAATTGGACTAAGACTATTTTCACTGATAGTATGCCCCAAAAAATCGACACTACGTGAAAAGAAAGAACATTTTTTTAAATTTATTTTCAGATTTTGTTTATCTAACACTTCTAAAACTTCAATTAGATGATTTTCGGGATCGCCGATGTCTTTAGATCCTACCAAAATGTCGTCTAAATAAACTACTACATGTTTTAAATTTCGGAAAAGTTGTTCCATAGCACGTTGAAAAGATGCAGCCGCGTTCTTCAGACCGAAAGGCATACGAATAAACTCGAAAAGTCCAAAAGGAGTAGTGACTGCAGTCTTACAAATGTCTTCTTCGGACATAGGAATTTGATAGTACGCTTGAACCAAATCAATTTTACTGAAGAATTTAGCGTCGACCAGTCTGGTAGTGACATCTTTTATTAAAGGAAGAGGATATTCATCCTTTAAAGTTATCGCGTTAAGCCTACGATAATCCCCACAGCAACACCAATCGCCATTTGATTTTTTTTTCATGAGTAGTGCTGAAGACCAATGGGAAGATGAACTCCTTACAATTTTACGGACTTCTAAGTCTCGAAAGATTTCTTTGGCGGCTTCAAGTTTGTCTGGTGGTAAACATCGAACTCGAGAATGTAATGGTAAACCTTTCGTAATAATATTATGAGCCACGCAACTGGAACCTTCCAAGTTAGTAAACAGGTTGAATACATTCGGGAAGGTTGTCAAGAGTCGTCCAACAAAGACTTTATTAGTTGTTATTTTATCTAAATCCAACTTAAATTCAGTATCCGTTCCGATAGAAACTTCAGAATTATTACAAGGTAGTACTTCATTCGTAGAAACTAAGTTGACAGAATGATTAACTATATCAGAATTGGTTACAGAAGAATCAAGATCAGCTAGAGTTTTTTTAATGTACTCTTTTTTTTAATTTCCTAGAATTAAAAAAAACGTAGCTTCTAGTGTGATTTTTTTTAATACGGACTTGGAGACAGGAATTATTGATAATATGTTCTAGTGGAATAATCGAAGGTAATGAATTGTGATTAAGCCTGATAGATTTATTTCGACAATATACTAACAGATTATAATGGGCCAAAACATCTGCACCAATAATGCAATGAGAAACGCTGGCCACGACGAAATACCACTGGAATAAATTGTCGTCAATATTTAATGTTAAAGAAATTCGACCGTAAGAACGAATAACGGAACCATTAGCCGCAATTAAATTATTTTTGGGTTTGTTTAAAAAAAATTTGAAATTAACAAAATTTAATGGAACTACAGATAATGAGGAACCAGATTCAACAAGAAAACTCGAACTAATATTACTCGGATGCACCGAGAAAACCGAAAAGACACCATCCACTAACTGTGCGTGGGTGGATGTTGTAAACCGTTTAAATTACGTTCTTCAAAAGAACAAGGTTTGATACATTTCAGAGCCCGTTCTCCAAAGTTCTTATGATAATAACACAAATCAATATCGTTCCTATCTGATAAATTCTTTTTAAAATTGGTTTCATTAAATAATTTCGATAAATCAGAGAGTTCAGATTTTAACTCGACTATCATTTTACGATGCTCTAAATTCTCGTGTCTGATGGATTCAAATTTTTTGATACAGGATAGTTCAAAAGGATTGCGTACATTTATCCGAACCTCAGAATTACTTCTTATGGCATTAATTTCGGATGAACTGGATAATAACATTCTATCAGTTATTTCTGCTAAGTGACAGATATCTTGATTTTCTACCGAATTCAAAATTAACCTAATGTTTGAAGGTAGAGCTTTAAAGAATAAATGTCTTAATAGATTATTAGCTTCAGAGCAATCAGCTAACTTTAATTTAGATCGTAAGTCACGCAAAAATTCTGAGGAGGATATATCGCCTAGATGTTGATCATATAGACAAGAGTTTAAAATTTTTTCAGATCTATTGGGGTAGATTTTATGTAAGAGGTTTTTTAGTTGATTTAACGGTTTTTCTGAATTTCTTATCGTTACTAGATCCTCTCCTAATTTCGACAATATACAAGCAGGTAATTTATTAATAATTAGTGAACATTGCCTGAGTTCACCGAGAACGTGATGAAATTTTATCATATTAAGGGCAAGGGAAAACCATTCCCAGGGAGAAAGGTCTTGATCGAAAAAAATCGGGAATAAAATTAGGTTTGTCGGATTTTTCCAAAGTGGAAAGGGTTAAGCGGTCATCCGTATCGGACGTATTTTTATGGGAGAGAGTTCTTTTTTTTCGACATAAAAAAAATATTTAGAAGGTGATACAATCAATAATCTATCCCACTTCTGACACCAGTTGTAGAAATAGATATTCTGACGAGTCAATTAATATCTATTTCTACTTGCAAATTAGTTATCAAAAGGAAAAAAAGTAGTATAACCACTACAAATAACTTTTCGTTTTTTTAAGAAAAAAAAATAAATAATAAATAATCACCTTATTAAAGAAAATAAGTTTTATTAAATATGATAACAAGTACAATAAAATCACCAGAATAACCAAGCGCGGTAAATAGTAATCTCTGAATCACTTTCGTTTTTTTGATTAATTAAACAACGAAATATTTTTTCATTTATTTCCAATTATTAAATTTGAATGATATTTGAAATATATCATATATCATAAAATATCATAAATATATATATATATATATATATATCCAAGAATATTTATATTTGGTTTAATAATTATTTAGAAGAGCCAGAGATTGATTGAATTTTTATTTATTGTCACGAAAATTCGGCTTTTGAACAAACATTTTTTTCTCTCTCAGTTAATCTAATGAGACTTGGATAACTTTGTGATTGGTCTTCTATGGAAACCGTATGTTGATTGAAA
>MQRK01169798.1:5312-17631 GCA_001938485.1 Girardia tigrina
CATTGAATCATTTGTCAGTGTCATTTAGACTGGTGTTTCATAAAAAAATTATGAATATTAATTTTATTTTAAAAAGATATCGAAAATTAAAGAGTCAAATGTTACGACCGTTATTATCTAGACTTCATGCTATATTTATGTAAGTACACTGTGTAATTAATGTATAGTTTAGTTACAGTCATTGCAAAACACCACAATCTACTGGCCATTGTCCAATGAAAATCCAGTAAAAAAATATCCAGTTATACAAATAAAAATACTTTGATTCGATCAAATTTTCACTGCGGCTTACTCTCATCTTCTACTAAAAAGATGAGACCCTTTTTGAGACCGATGACAAAAATCGTATTCTACCTGATTCATCCTGTAAAGAAATCACGCAGTGGTCACCGGACAGCGGTGCCAGAAGAAGGATTTTTAATGGAACATCTGGCGGAGAGACAAGGGCTGTCCACACAGAGGTGAGCCACAACCAGAATTAGCCACCGACACTGATCACTACACGGTATACACATTCTCACTTCCGTTATACCGCTACAATAGACTCTCTGTTTAATTTATGTATATTTATCGTCAATTTATTATTATTTGTGCCAATCGGTTAATAAAATCGATCAGATAAAATCATGGAAAATTTATGAAAATGTAAATTTATTATGTTTTTTTTCAATTTGTACAATTATGAGATAATAATATTGATTTTCTCATTATGACATTTGTTGTTTGTTGATAAAAATTGGCAGAAATATTTATTATTTTTTCACAAAATAAAATTCCAAAGTCATTCTTATTCAATTTCCAAATTACTTTCTTTGCTCTTTATGCTCGACTCGATATCGAATAAATTCTCTCATTATTTAAAAAATTGTTTTTTTATTTTAATTAGATTAAATTTAAAAATGAAACAAACATCATATGAGAATATAATATATTATATATTTTTAAACGACGGTAACTTGCGAAATTCTAATTAGTCAATTTGTTAAATTGATATATTAAAACAAATAACATTCGAAATTTTAAAATCATTTATGTAAGATAAAATTTTTGAAAATAAATTTACATTTTTCAATTAAATAATTTTAAAGATTCTAATTTTAATTTTGTTTATTTGTGAATTTACGATAGTTATTTGTTTATTTATTAATTACAAGTGTGTTTCATAGTCTCACGAATATATTTAATCTGTCAGCACATTTTTTAACATTTCAATAATAATATTTTTACAATAGATTGACTTTTGAGAATTATTTCTATGACATTATTCAGAAAAATAATTTTTTTCCGAAATATAAAAGAAATTATACTGAAATCTAATTTTGATGAGGTTTAATTGACCTTGAAAATACTTTTGAAGGTTAGAAATTTTTTTGAATAAAAGGGGGGAACGAGTTTTGTCTGCAGACTATTGTCGGGTCTCCGATGAGGATATATAAAATCTTTCAGAAACCAAACAAAAATAGTTTTTTATCTGGTTCGCCCTTCTAGGTGGTTTTCCTAGAAAGGAAAGGTCTTTGATTTAAGATTTAAATAAAGATTTATAACCGGGAATTTAAGTGTGTGATTTTGATTATTCGTGAAGACTTTACTGTAAATTAGATTTAAATTATCAAGAGACATCAAATTTTCTAATAAACTTTATTTATATATAAACAAATTTTTACAATAGTAATTATATATGTATAAATATAAAAAAACGGTTTCCTATTCTATTTTCTTTTTAACTAAACAAATGTCTCCGTTTAGTAACCTCAGTTTATTCAAAAAAATTAATTTGTAAGTAGAAATATGATTTTATTCAAATTTAATTTTTTGAAAAAAAATTAATGTTTAAAAAAAGATCTTTTAATGATAAAACTTCAATAACCCGATATGCCAATCCAATCAGTTCTTTCAAATTCTTCAACTTCTTCGATAATCTTTTTCTTCCAAAGATTTAACTATTTCTTCCAATGAGATTTATCTTCTTCCGTCTCAAAATTTCTCTTTAAGGGATACTTTCTTTTCACAATCTTTTTCAAAAAATTAAAAATTTAACTAAAAATTAAAAAAATCAATTAAAATTTTATCTTTTTCAAAAAATTAAAAAATTTAACAACTGCGGATTCTAGCGACAATGTTTATATATTTGTTGTATTATGCGGCCTTCAATTTTGCATGTCCGATTTTTCGATCTTTGACTCCTAGAGAGTCATCCTTAACAAATATTTTTATAGATACTTTGGTCTCTAGGCCTGAATTTTTAAAAATAAATAATTTTAATGCACTAATTTTAAAGTTCACTACATAAATAATATAATTAAAATATAAATAATACATAATATTTAATTTTTTATAAAGTAAATAATAATAAAAATCCTCTATTATTTTTAATTTATTTTTTTATTGTTGAGTATGAAAAAATAAATATTTAAAAATTAATATTGTTTTAATTAAATAGGTAAAATAAAAACAAATTATTTACCTTTTTACTATAATAAATATAAAATATATATAAATAAACGAATTAAGATAATTAATAAAGTAAATAAATGAAATTAGTTTGAAGAATATTTATATCGATAAAATACGCAAATTATTTTAAAAGATAAATAAAAAGAAATAAAGTTAAAAAGATAGTATAAAAAGAAGAAAGGTTTAAGAGGAAAGTCAGAACAAAAAGCTTGAGAAGAAAGTGCTGTAATTTAAAGGAAGTTTAGTCAAGAGAAAACCTTAATTATATCTTGATTAAGAGATTTTGAAAGGTCATAGAAAGAATTTGGTATTTCGTATAAATTATCTCACACGGAGATAATCGAATTCGCAAAACTTATATATAAAGGCGACTCGTAATCGCAATCGAAACATTAAAAAGTCGAGATTGAACTTAATTGAAAATTGAACTTAATTGAAAAAGGTACGGACAAATTCGAAATTAAATATATAAATTATATACATTATATTTTTATATATTATTAAAATAAAAAGGGCAGAAGAAATTTTCTTCTCTCTTATATCTAATTTTTAAATTATTAAATAGACTAGGTCCTTTTAAAATTGAATATTGTTGTGAGATTTAATATTGTATATAATAAATAAATCTTGTTTATAAAGAATTTTCTTGTTTTTATTTCGTTTTACAACAATCACCTTATATACACCAACATTATTTTAAACAATATTTACATTACTCAACACTATAATCGATCATCAATTCCAATTCTTCATTGAGGAGACTCAATCGGAACTATCATCACTAATCGAGAACCATTTATCGATCGATCCAGTTTAATATGCACTGAAATAACATTCAATCAACACTGATTTAATTCTGACACGTTTATATCTTCTTTCGATTATCTTTCTCATTTATTTTTTACTTTCCTTACAAAAATTTCATTTAATAAATTCATTTAAGTATTATTTTAATTTCTGAATTAACAGAAAAAATAGAATAATTAAAATACAAATTTATTATTTATTTACATTTTTTCAAAATTTCAGCCACGAAAATTATTGTATTAAATAATTTATCAATATTTTCTACATCACTAAAATCAAGAAAATACTTATTTTGATTGCTTTTTAAATTATCTTTCAAATAAAAACAGAGCAAAATTCTAAAAATATTAAAACAATGAAAATGTAACATTGAATTAAAATATATAATTTATTTTTAATATATACGTTATGAGGGGTTAATTAAAATTTTTATCTCGCCTGAATAATTTATTATTTTTTAATTTAAAGGGTAAAATAGTTTTATGTTAATATGTTATTCAATATTTTAAAATTAAAAATGATATAATAAAACAAATATTAAAAAATCAAAAACTTTTATAAAAATAAAATATTTTTAATGTGTTTTTAAATATATAAAAAAATTAAAAATGATATAAGAAAAGAAAATCATAAAAAATAAAATATCTATGTAAAAATACCTTTTAATGTATCTATTAAATATCTTAAATTAAAAATGTCCAGAAAACAAAAATATTAAATATTTCTTTATAAATAAAAATATTTTTAATAAGCAATTTTAAATAAACTTGGAAATAAATTTTGAAAATAAAGTTAAAATAATTTTTGAAATAAATTTTCAGGATTTTAAAAATTAAATCGAAAAGAATTTAATAGATTAATTTGGGTCGAGATAATTAAATTAACAGGAAAATTTGTTTTAAATATAGAATTGTTATATAAATAAATTTTGGTGTTCAAAAATGAATCCTGATATTGAGGTTGCACCCACTTCTCACATACGTATTTTGTGGAAAATAATTTTGGGATTATGAAGCGTTAATTTAAATTTTCATTCCGCCAAAATAATTTATTATTTTTATAATTTAAAAGTTTAAAAAAACTAAATAAAAATTATGAGTCTTGATAATGAAAGTGGCATAAACGCTACTACTAGAGATATTATTCCATACTTCCTTCGTCAAAAGAATATATACATATATATCAACACAGATTGGTGTCTCATACTTTTATATCTACTTTCGATTATTTTTATCATTTATTTATTAATTTTCTTCCAAAATTTTCCTTGAATAAATTTATTTCAGATTTGTTTGAATTTAAATTTCTCAACTAACCGAAAAACCAGAATGAATTAAATAAAAAATTTATTATTTAGTTTTAAATTCGTTTACTGTTTTTTGAATTTATTCATAAAAGTTACTAATACGAATAATTTATTAATATTTGTAATCAATAAAATCTAAAAAATATTTCTTTTGTTTAGTTTTTTATATTATATGCATTTAAAAACGTGGAAAAGTCTAAAAAATTTAAAACAATGTGTGAGAATTTTGGGAAACTCGTATATATTTTCGAGTTAAATATTTTTTTAAAAAAAATTTCAAAAACATTTTAAAATTCTTCATAAATTAAAACATAAGAATTTAACGATTAGATTAAAATAAGTTAATATAAATAATTCTAAAAAGAGCAAAATTTTTTATGGAATTTTATAATTTAGTAATGACAATGAATTTTGATATATAGACTTGTAAATTAAACTTAAAAACTTAATCAATTAAATTTTTTTTCAACAAATAAAATGATTTTTCAACATCGAACTATCACGAACCCATTACAATGTAAAATGTATAATTGTTTTATTTTTCAAGTTGTTGGTCTTTTGTGAGGATAATGAGATGTATACAAGTATTTATAATAACATATTTTTATTTATAATCATAATATATTAATGGATCCAAAGTATTCTTAATAAAAATCTCCTGTGTTTTAATATTCAGAAAATTTGTAACAGATTCAAATTATTGTGTAATTTGTTATTAAAAATACATGTTGGAAAATTCTTATATGGCGACCACGCCGAATTTTGCATTCAATTTAGCTCCAAATACATTCCGTGGTAAAGAAGATATCGACACTTTTATTGGAGATTGCAAACAGTTCTTCGAAGTGGCACAGATCAATGAAGAAATCCAATGAATCGTTGTCAAAGCATTCATAAGTAAAGATTTAATTGTTACCATGAATCAGTGGATCCGAAATTTTCAAATATCGAGGCACGATTGAGGAAAGCTTTTAGTCGGCCTACGTCCTTAATTCAAGACTTGCAAGATTTAATATCATATCGACAAGGCTTTGTGTATTATTTGGCTTTTCAGATCTTTATTGCATAACCTTTGTGTTGCATATGCTTTGTGTCTTTAATAATTTGTCCATAGTATTTTATGTTAAAACTTTTTAAAAAATGAACATATATATACGAAATTTTGCGAAAATTTGTTCATGGTCATAAAGAATATTGTATAAAAATATCAGAAAGATATTTATTTTAATAAAATATTTATAAAAGAAATTCATTAAAAATAGAGGTGTATGTAATAATTTGTCTCCTACTGTATATATATATATATATATATCAAAATATATCATAATTTGTATAAATAAATTTAAAAGAAAATATATAAATATATAAAAAAGCCTCACAACTTTTTGTCACTAATTAGTTTTAATAATTAGTTTTTAAGTTTTAATAGCAACGTTTGTAAATTATCTTATTTATTTTATTAAAATCATTTTATTATTATGAAGTTTCATTTCAAAAAACGTCGTTGCAAATTGCAAAAATTCATTTAACGTAAGCGATGCTCATTAACATTAACGATGCTCAGAAGCGATATGCTTACAAAACTGTAATTTCTGTTACACAAATAAAAAGTTCTGTGTTACACGAACAAAACGTTATAGAAACAAAAACGTTTTAAACACTCACAGTTATACTTATATACACTCACAGTTGTTTCTTAAAAAGTATCACAAAGTACCTTATATGTCATATTTAAATTTAACATTTTCGAGTTAAATATTTTTTTAAAAAAATTTCAAAAACATTTTAAAATTCTTCATAAATTAAAATTCATTTCTCATTTTGTTTTATTTTTATTACTTAATAATTTAATGAAACTGTTATTCCAAATCATTGTTTACATTATAATGTAGATTATAATGTAGGTTATTATAATAGGCATAATGTAGGTTATCCAATGAAAATCATCTTAAAGTAAATTTTATAGTAAATTTTATTACATAGTAAAACAAGAATAGGTGCATATGAAAATCATGACAAACCGTTCTCGCATATACATATCCAATGAAAATCCAATGATACGCCTATTCTCGTTTTGATATAAAAATAAAATTATAATTGTAATGATTAGTGTCATTGGTTTCATAAAACATGGTTTTTGAATTAGAAAAATTCATATGTATATATACCCTTGAGTTCAAAATTTTCTTTTCATTTCAAAAAAAATTTCAAGAAAAAAAACATTCATTTTCTCAAATTCTTTTCTGAGTTAATGTTGCTGAATTTTGTTCTGAGAGCGATGACAAGAATCGCGTTCTGTCTGATTTGTCTTGTAAGAAAATCAAACTGTGATCACCGGACAGCGGTGCCAGAAGAAGGATTCACAAGAGAAGAGCTAACAGGAGAGACAGGGGATATCCACACTGAGGTGAGTACCAACCGGAATTAGCAACCGACACTCCGCGATATACACATTCTCGCCTCCGTTATACCGCAACTAAAGACACTGTTGTATTTATTTGTAATTTATTATTAAAATATTATTGATTTTATTATTTATTCTTTATTATTATTTTTACTATTGCATCAAATTATTTAACGTATACGACATTTTTACAAAATAAAGATACTAAAGTCATTCTTATTGTATCTTGAAATTATTTTCTTTGCTCTTTATATTCGTCTCGATATCAAATAAATTCTCTAATTATTCAATTATTTTTAAAATATTATTTTTACTCACTTTTTAATTATTGTTATCTAAAATTGATATATTGAAACAAAAAAATATGTTCGCTATTTCTTAATCTTTGAAAAAAGGTTAAATATTTTTAATAAATTTACATTTTCCGATATATTTATTTGGAAAGGATTTGAATTTTATTTTACTAAATTGAGAATTTATGATTTCTCATAAGAGGATTCTTAAAAACGTTTTTTTGTTTCACTTTTTTGAAATTATTTTTTAAAATAGGGTTAACCGGTTTCGCCGAGTCTGGCGAATTAGATAGTAAACGTAATTCACAACTTTGCAAAATTTCATTTTGCTTGGGCTTTGAGAATTTGTTTTAGAATTGTTTGAAAGATTTATACAAGTACAAACAAACTACGTGAGTAAATCCTGGAGAAACCAACGAACCGAAAAGACGATTCCAAGAAATAGAAATTTATATTTATGTCAATGTAGAGAAACAAAAATAAGTTTTGCTTATAATTTTGCGATATTCTTAAACATAAAATAATAAGTTTGGTGTATAACCTGCACCTGTTCTACGAGAGTCTTTCTATGGATAATATGAGCGCCATAAAAATATTTTTAATATTTAGCAGTTTTGAACGTTTAATTTTCAGAGTCGTCGAAATATTTTATTCAGTAAGTTATTTCAATTTTCAAATTTATAAGAAAACTTCGGTTTGAAAATATTTCGAATGAAAAATAATTTGAAATTCATTTGATTTAATGGTTTAATTATCGATTGATTATCGACATTTGACTGGGAATGACGCGGAAATGTTCCGATTGTGCCCCCACCCATTTTTTGTTAAAAATAGGGGATAACCGTTTTTAAAGACTTTTTCTTGGACCACAATTTTATTTTAATACATTTTATTAGTAAAATGATTTATAAATGAGGATATAGAAGACATTGTAAAGGACATATAAATTCACAACAATTTAAAATTGTGTGCACTCAATTTCAGAATTATCGGGAGAGAGTGACATGTGAAGCATTAGATATAAGATCTTTGGATCCTCAAATTAACGTTTAAAATGTTTTATACCACTTTGTTGGGAGTTTTTTAATGATATACTGATTACGTATTGATTACATAATCATTAACTGCACTATATAAGTAAATTTCGTTTGAAAAATCATTTGTTCTGACGATAACTGTTAAACCGTCGAAATTAGTAAATTTTGATTGACTTTGAAATTTTTTATTCGACAGTTTGCCCATTTTTATTCACAATTTAATTAATAATCCACAAAAAATAATAATTTTTTACAGTTTTATTTTGGATAATTTATTTAGGTACAATAGTTTTGTTAAGTTATTTAATAAAATACATTTTCTTTTCATTATTGCCTGTTAAGTGTTTTATTTCTAAAAGTTAATTTATTAAAATAGCAAGCAAAAAAATACTAGCCTAATTTATTTATTTGTATATCTTGAAATTTTTACGACAAAACACTCGCGTGAAGATTGAAGTGAGATTTAATTAGTATTAGCTTGATGCAAAAGAAATGTCGTTTTTTAACTGTCAAATTTAAATTAATATAAGTTTCTTTAGAATTAACTTTATTAGTCAAAATAAAAACAAAATTCATTGAACACACTGATGCCAACGGGTAACAAGTTTTTTTATTCCAGTTTCATAAAATACTGGAGTTCTGGATGTAATGAAGTCGTCCAAGGCTCCTTCAGCATCTCCTAGGTTTCTGAAGCATTTTTCGTTAAGAAACTGGCTGAAATGTTTTAAAAGGTGATAGTGTGTAGGAGAAAGATCTGGTGAGTACGGTGGATGAGGTAAAGTTTCATATCCCAGTTCATTTAACTTCGGCATGGTCTTTCTCGTAACATATTGCCGAGTGTTGTCGAACAGAAGAATTGGCCCCTTTCTATTTAGTAATACCTGTCTTTTTTTGTAAACTTGGTGAATTTTGTCAATTTGCTGACAATAATTTTCCGCTGTAATTGTTTTGCCTTGTTTTAAGAAGCTGTAATGGATTAAATCGTGTGTGGGCCACCAAACAGTTACCATGACTTTTTGGTGTAATTTTGGCTTCGGAAAAGGCATTGGAGCCTCAGTGAAATCCAACCAGTGAGTTATACATCGCCGGTGGTCGTATATGATCTGTTGCGGTCATATATATATTAATAACGCTTCAATGTACATAAAAGAAAAGGAACAACGACAGTATAGAATACTTGTATTTGAAAATTATGACAATGCAGTCAACTGAGTTGGACACCGATCGGTGTTGCCTGTGCTATCTTCGGTCTCCCCGTAGCCCAGCATAACATCACTCATAGAATCTAAAAATCACACAAATGAGTAAAATATACAAAGTCGCGTCAGAACTCACCCGATGAATAAAATTGAACAGACGACCATCTCCAGATAGCTCATTGTGAGAAGAATCCATGAGCGCGATCCTTTTTCAAAGGCGATTCCCCTGAGCAAAGATTTTTACCATGAAAAAACGAGAAAAATTAATTAAAATAACAAAAGTTAATTAATGAACTTACAATATGTTGACGATTTCATGAATAATCATGAATCATACCGTCAGCAGGTTTTCTGTGACAGAATGTTGGCAAACCCCAATTGGCCCAGATGTAGAGTCATTACAGACATCATTGATAGCAATCAGTAAGAATTTTTGAAAATCGTCTGCAACGAAACAGTGGCGGCCAGCAGGACGCACCCGACAAAAATCAGTGATAATTTTGTTATAAATATTACAATCATTTCAGTCACTTTCAGAACATTTCACACACAAATTTTCACGAGCAAAAAGTTAGACAAGAATTATAACAAACCTAACGAACAGATCTAGAGAACAATTCTCGTAACTAATTTAAAAGACAAATCTTCCGAGTTACCGATGAGATACATTACATCGAACCTTAGTACTTAAAATTAATATCATTAGATTCAAATAATCAATCAATAAACATCAATCCCATCTGAGTAGGAGAGTCACAAATCTAAACAGCATACAAACAACAAATTTACAACATTCCAAATTATCCCTCACAATTTGATTTTTATTAAAAATATCTAAGAGAAATACAACTGTCAAAATTCCATTTATTTTAAATATAACAAATTGAAATCAGAACTCCTAACGATCGTCGTTTGAAAATCCCGAACGAATTATTCTACTATGATTTATTTAAATATTTGAAAAATTAAATATTTAGAATATTATTCATTAATTTTACAAATAACATTTATTTTCACAGCTAATATTTATTTTGTTAAATTGTAATAACAAAAAAAATCAAAAAAATAATTTTCGTTGTTGAAAATTAATTTATTTGTTTAAGTGAATCAATTATAAAACAAAAGAAATCAATTTATTGAAACTCAAAAGAAATTAAAATACGTTAATTTAAATATTATTAATAAAACGAAATTTGGTGTAGACGAAACTTTTATTGTATTAAGCAAAATTGCAAAAACAAGTGCAATATTGAGTGTGATTGATCGATCTTGTATTCGATTGTAGATGGAGCGCCGCGAGCACGATTAATGTGACCCGAGCTGGTCTCGTCCACAGACATCACCAATAATCAATAGTGATTCTTGCATCATTCGATCGATTTATCTCATTTTTCTGAAGAAATTATTTTTTTTTAATTTAATAAATAAAAATATTCGTTAATTTTTGTCTATTTACAGTTGTGAGACTCATTTTATGATTCAATAAGTAATACAAAAGCTAAATGTTTCATCTGCGTAACGCTCGTGTTATCTACTTACAATTGTAAGTAGATAATTAAATTAATTTAATTTTTTAGGTAAAAATCGTTTCAAGAGTTGGTTTTAGGATTACGTTAGGGTAAGTGTTAGCGTTTGTATAGAAAATAAAAAAATTACGTAAAATATTAAACACCTTCGAAATAATAAATTAGAACTACGATTTTTTAATTGAAACAGAAACTTTCAAGGACGAAATTTAACTCCCTGTCATACGTGACGGGTCTTTTCTTAGTTATTAAATAATTATTCATTTCATCAAATAATTGATAAAATTCAATTACTAATAAATCAATTTACTCAATATGTTCAAAAAGTATAAGAAGAAATTTATACAAATATTAGGTTTATACAAAAGAAATGTCGTTAATGTATTTAATATTCATTGTTTGAAATATTTAGAAAATAATTAATTAATAGATTCATATTTAAATTTACTTTAAAGCTTAAACTTTATATTTTGATACCAAGAGTGGTGGGATATTATTTACTTGAAAATTACTTTTGTTGAGCGACGTTCGGGCCCATAGGAACGCGCTCCAAAACTCCATCTCACAATCGTCAATTGTGGTCCTTAAGAGGACCGTATTTCTTTCGCCCATTAATTTGTTGATTTCTTCCGAGATTTTTAGGTCTCTTTGTTTGTGTTCGGTAACAGTTTGTTCGCTCGTATATAGAACATGATATTCCACATTTTGACGAGTCACATCTACTTCGCCGATATGAGCATATCGAAGTATTATTTCCAGGTCTTTCGGATGATCACAGTTAAAATTCAATTTTCCATCTCTGCCACGCGATTGCAACAGATTCCAAAAAGCTTGACTTGCTATTGCCAATTTAAATGCATTTATCATTAATTTTTGAGATCCATTAACGTAAAGTTCCCTAGTTAAAAGCCAAGGCATGTTGAAATTTTTTCTTCTGCAATATTCTGATGGATAATTTATTTATTACTATAATTAAAAAAATCGATATTTCCATATATAATTTTCTTTGATATCAAAATTGTGATTAAATTAAACATTTAAATAAATATAATTCTTTTCATCATTTAAACATTTTTTTTCTTTACATTTTTCATAAAAACTTTTCTTACATATATACAAAAGTAATTTTAAGTAATAATTTTCCTTTTTTTTAATTTTGCAGTAATTTTTTACTAAATACAGTCGCGAGCAAAAGTAATGGGCCACCTAGGTAAAATATCTATTTCATTAGAAATAGGCACTTGACTAAAACAATATGCTATATAATAAGTTATATTATTTCTGAAGGGCTAT
>MQRK01169813.1:62543-74356 GCA_001938485.1 Girardia tigrina
CCCGCACATTAAAAATATCAAAAATTTATATGAAAAGTATAACCCACATCCTCGAATTTTCGGGAAAACTTACTTTTTTTCATATAACCCGCGGGTTATACACAAGAAATTAGGGTACTACAAATTATCTTATAATTTCTTAATTAATTATTTCCTGAAAGATAATAAAACTCGTATATTGAAAGTATCCGATTGCCAAAACAAAAATAAATCAATATTTTAAAACATGAGATAAAAAATTTAGTTTAAGAAATCCATTAACGAAGAAACAAAGATAAAAGTCACAAATCCTCTTTTGTCTGAAAATCTCTAAAGAGTTAATTTGGTTTTATGAAAAACTGATTTAGTTTCGTATTTGGTATCAAATTAAGTCATAATAAATGTTTGTCCATGTAATAAGAATTATGTTATAATCATAAATAATGATAAAGAAGAAAATAAAAAATAATAATAAAGAAGTAAAAATAATAATAATGAAATAATAATCATTATTATTGTTATTTTTATTATTTTCATTATTATTATTATAAAATCTAATTCTTCAACATTTGTAACCATGGAGATTGATCGTAAACTTTATTTCACAAATATTATTTATCTTATAAAACTTAATAGTTTTATTTATTGATAAAAAATACTTTAATAAAATTATGGTTGGTGTTTTTATTTAAAAATAACAAAATTATTCAAGAAAGTTAAATTTTGTAGTAAAATATATTTTTTGTATTACTAATATGTTATAACAATATTAAAATATTCAATAGAATAAAAATTTGAAATGCAAAATAAAATTAATTTAATTTTATAAAGGTAAAAAAACAATTTTAAAATTAAAATTAATAGTTATTAATTAATTTCATTAAATTATTAACAAATGACATTTAATCATTTTTATTACCTGATGAGAAATTAATATTATTCAAATGATAATAATATTTAAAAACAAACTTAAAATACATTTAACAAATAAGTACAGTCGAAAATCCCATGTAAAATAACGCTCCGCACATGTTCATATTTTGGGTTTGACTGGTTATGCATCGACCTACCATCATTATAAATAGAGTTAATAAATTTTGAACCATGTGAAAATGGCTCTCTTTTTTGATTCTGTATTATCTATACTTAATTTTTGAATCAATTGATCTTACATTTAAAAAGCCTCATATGTCGCTCTCTCCAAAAAATCTTTAAATAGATTACATAGAATTTTAAAGTTTTTTCTTCTACTTGCTCCTTACAATTTAAGCTATGTTCATAATTTCATGAGCATTTTCAAGTACAACCTAATGACATTATTGATCACATAATCATTGCTTTGTGATATAAGCTACAAAACGTATGTTAATTTTAGTCTGAAGATAGAGGACAATCCACCGAAATTAATAACTCAATTAAAATTTTAAAATGGCATTCAAAGTTTTAAATTTAATTTATGATCATTTTTTGAATTTTTTGTCTTTAAAAAAATATTTTTATATTGAATTAACCTTTTCAATTTAAGCGTTCCCATTAAATTAATTTGAAAATAATTTGCAACGTTTATCGATTCCTTTTAGACCTTACCCTTTGGATTCAATTATGGACAAACATTATGGCTTTGCGTGTTTGAGTGTGTTAGTAGGCAGGTAACCTGATGGCGCCTATTTCCTCTCCAGGTATGAATGGTCTTTGGCTCCAAGGAACTCATCCACCCTTTGAGGTTTTGTTTTTCATCCTATTGGATGTCCACCCACCCTATTCACTCAGGTTTTTCTGAGTGAGTATCAATTCCATTGATTTTTAAAATATTATAGTTAAACAGTAAAAATATTCCCAATAATTATTAAGTATATCGTTTATAAAAATTTCTAATACATTCATCGTTATTTCAATAAACACCGAAAAGTTCTACATCAACTTATCAATCAATTATCGAATTTGATTATGTATCAATGATAAGTGACACTAACCCCACAGCAATGGATACACACATTTGTGCGCGTCACTGTGCGTTGCGCCGATCGATTGGTTTCAAGAAGCACATTTTTTTTCATTGTGTCATTCTGTGTGTATCTCTTTATGTGCAGTTGTGTATATGTTTTCTCATTCGCGATTATTACACGACAATGAGATTTTCACTACATATTTTATTAATTATAGTTCAAAATATCCAAAATATCATTATATATTATATCATTATATATCTATTTATATATTATTATTCCTTTCTGTCAATTGATATCTCAATTGATATTGTTTTTCATTAACTAGTGACTCTTTCAAAAACATCTCTTTAGTGTTCAATTTTTTAATTCTATTGAAAATATCATTTAATGATTTGTAATAATAAATTATAATAACAAGATAATATTTGGATCAAATAGCAATAAAAATTTAACATTATGTTCAACTTAATTGCAATTCATATTTTTACAATAATTAATTAAAAAATTTATTTTAACACTGAAATTAATTATATATTATTTTGGTTAATTTATATATAGATTTGTATGTATCCTCCCTAATTCAGAGAATCGTTTTATTAGGTGACAACGAAATAAAATAATGGAATGCTCAATTGTTCGACACTGTTTTATTAATTATAGTTCAAAATATCCAAAATATTAAATACTAATAACAATTTGATTAAATAAGGCCAAGAATTCATGTAATGAAAAACGTGTATCACTTTTCTGGTATTCACGTTTGTTGTGTCGGAAACAATTATCTCAATTGATCACACAAGTCGAACTCCTCAAACACATCCTGGAGTCATTCTGTGATTGTTCGAATTCTTCCATTTTTCAATTTCAGAGCAGTCGATATAATTTGTTTTGATTTATTCTTTAGGACCGCAACCTGATATTGTGCTCAATTGTCCTCAATGTGTTTGCTGAACACTTCTACAAACGAAGTATGGTCACCAAGTGCTTCTTCATCTGAGAACCTCTCGCATAGATAGTTTTATGGCTTGCTGACTGACATGGGATTTACATTTCAATGCCCACTAATCAGGAACTTGGAAGCAAACCACTTTTTCTCTGTGAAACGATAGATTTGAGCTTGTAATAGAAGAAAAATCAAGGCCAACAAAGAACTGTGAACACTCGGAAGGCTCAAGGTATAATCAATAAACGCATCACCGGAAAAGACGATGGGAGCCTCAATAAGATAGCAAAATATCTCGAAAAAGTTATCGACTTTTGAACACACAACAGATAACAGCCACAGCAAAATAAAAACACTTTCGAAAATTTCAAGGAAATAAAGAAGTTTTTTCGAGTGTATCCCTTAGAGGACGTATTATGGTAGAGCGAAAAAGTTTTCACTATTGAAGTAACTAAGAACTCTCAAAATCACCGACATCTTTTGTCACCAGGTCTCAAAAAACTGCCGCAGAAGAAAAGTTACAATAAAGACGCTGTTTCCAAAACGTTTAATGGTGTGGGGATGAGTCTCCGCTAAAGGCAAAAGGGAGCTGATTTTTATGGATAAACTTACCAAGATAAGAATGTCAAGAAAGCCTTCATTTCATGGTACCTAAAAAATCCCAGGAATGATCTTTCAACAAAATTATGCATCTGCTCCCTGAGTCAAAAGCCCACTATCTTTCTTTGATACGAAAATGAAAGAGTACATTGGGAATGTTCTTGACCTCCAAGTAGCCTGGATTTTTTACCATTTCCTTTTTTTCCTTTTTGATCCTTTTCAATAAACATTTTTGTCGTCAGAAGATTAACAATTTGCAAGACCTTCGTCAAGAATTGTTCAAGATCTTTGAAAAAAGATATCTTGTATGTTCGCGGTGAGTAATTTTTTAAGCATGATTTACATTTTAAATTGCAAAATAAGATATCTAAAAAGGTTAAACTAAATTCTTAAATTCTTTTTGGTTTTTATAATTATTAAAATAATTTTTAAGCAAAATTTAAGATGAAATTATTAAATCGATCAATTAAAAGTTTTAAAATGAAATCATCCAAATTAATTTAATTGTGTAAAATGGAAATATTCGTTAGAATAATTATTTCAAAATTATTCCATCTCAAATCTTATCAATTTAGTTCGAATTTTGATAATATGCTGAAAAGCAACTGATTTAACACAAATCAATTACAACAAATTAGTAAAAAGCAAGAATGACTATATAATAAACAATTAATAATTTTAGAGAACAGAAACTTATATTGAATTAAGGATAACAGTCGAGTATTGAAAAGACTTTTGAACTTTCAAAGTTTGAATGTATAATATAAAAAATCTATAAATTTCTTTAAAAAAACTTTTTTTACTCTCTTTTTTATAAATAAAAGTATGGTAAAGCATCTTTGTCTACGAAATATAAATAATAAATATAGTTATTGTTATTTAACAAAATATAAGTATTTAAAAATAATATTGGCTCAAAATAAACACAATTAATTACAATTCTGTAATTTTTGTAAATAAAGATGGGTTTCAAGTACGAAATCGTAACTTTATTTAATATATCTAATTAAAATTTAAAAACGATTAATGAAAAGCAAAAAAGATTTTTTATAATTAATTTTGTAAATTTTATTTTATTTTAAAGAAAATCTTGTTAAAATGACATTACCTTTGGTTATATTCTACATTTTTGTGTACCTTATACCATCCCTTAAGATAGAGTATACGCAAAATTTTAAATATCAGACAAAAACACAATATTTTTTTAAATTCATTAATACTTTGTTGTGGTCACAGAATAAAATGCTACACAAAAAAACCATTAAAAAATATATGTAACATTTACAATGATTCGTGATTTAAAAATTTGTAATAACTGTCATTTAATCGATAAAAAAGAACAGAAATTATGAAGAAAGATTTATGGTGTAAAACTTATTGACGCAAATAAGTGTTTTAAAATGTCGTTAATTTATCCTTGTTACGAATAGTAAAACATTGTATGTGGGTTAACTGCTATTATGGTAGTTGGACGACGATTCGCTCGTGCTGTTTGCAAAAGATACTGAATCCAAATTGACGAGACGTGCTGGTAAAGTTGACGAAGATGAGCCGAAACGATTTCGCTCCGACGAATAATGCTATCAACAGAGCTCCAGGCAGTTAAGTGGTCCGGAATGAAGCCTACACAAGTGGTCCCTCGAACAAAAACTTTTATTCCATTTGAATTTATTTTAATAAATACAAGATTTATAGTAAAATTTTATGTCTGTTCAAATTAATTTTAATTAATTAAAATATTTTTTGAAAGATTTGTTTCTATTTTTTTATTAACAATAAAAATAATTAAGTAAAATTGTAGAAAGGTAAACAGATATATGTGGAGGTATAAAGTTATTATTTATCTAACAATAATAAAAGTAAATTATAAGGGCAATAACAAATCTGTTTACTTTCCACCATTTTGAGTAATTATTTCAACACAATTTGTTGATTTATTTAAAAATAAAAATTCAGCTCAAAATAAAAAGTGTAGATCTCTGAAACTTCAACTGCATATGTAAACGTATTCAATATAAATGAAATTGAATTAAAGGTTTTAAGAATAGTAGAATTATAAATCTTTGATTTTATTCAAATATTATTCAAATATTGGTGTTCAGAAATTAGAAATATCGGGAAATAACCAAATAATTTTACAAATCTTGGAATTGAAAATTTTTTGTGTTTGAAATGTCTATGGGTTAGTTAACTCTATAGTAATAAATTAATCGGCAATGATTCGAGTTACTCGACGTAAATTTTCATTTAGTTTTAATCGAAATAGTTACTTTTTAAATAAATAATTAAATATAATTTACATAGATTAACAATTATTATTATTTGAAGACTACAAAAAAAAACTTTTAAGGATGGAAAAAAATGAAAAAAAAAACGAAAAAAAGTTTTTTTATAAAAAAACAAACACGTATTTTGTGGACTTAAAAAAAATTTTAAAAAACATAAATATTTTGTTTTCAAAAGTGCATATTCTTTACCGCCAATTCAAATATTTTAATTTTAAACTAGAAAAAGACCCGTCAAATATGACGGGTGAGCTGGATTTTCTTCTTTGAAAGTTTCTGTTTTAATTTTTAATTCGTAATTATTATAATTTATTATTTATTCCTTCGAATGCTGTGTTGATTTAACAGTTGGTCAATTAAGTCGGCTCCCAGCGTCATTAGGCGACGGTGCTGCTCAGACAGAACCGTCTTGATGCGAGTTATCCAAATTGACAACGCTTACTCGAGTCCCTCCGCAATTTCACATTTAAAAGTGTGACCGACAAACAAACAAACAAACTTTTTGGACAAATATTATTTATAAGCAAATTGAATATATTAACATACTTTTACTATCATTTTAATTATTTTTAAATGATATTTTTAGGTTTTTATGACTCGTAACAAATCTCTCGTAAGAAAAAGTGTTGTAGTTCAATCACTTAATAAAGAGAAGAAAAAACTACGACGTACAGGCGCAAAAAGTGTAACAAGTATTTGACCACTAGACTTAAAGAACATGTGAATAGTTGCCATTTGAATATCGGTTTTTCGATTGACGTTTTTGAAAATAATGAAAACAATTCCTGGCGTCATTAACTATCGAATCTTTGCACCCACTTGTAGACGGCACTTAGGCACATTACTGCATCACCAAATACACGGACTATGCTTTGCATAATGTTAGCTGGCGATGTGACTTCCTTCGACAAAAAAAATGCACATTGTGTCTGAACTGAATCTTTTATTTATTTTGAAATAGACGAAAATGAGTAATTCACAAAACAGCTAACCATTAGGTTGGAAATCCGATTTTTTTGCATTTCGTTGAGTTCAAAAATAAAATTTATTTAAATAATTACAGGTTGTTAAAGTTATTATTAAAGAAATTATTATTTTCTTTTATTTTTAATAAAATTTTTGAGTCATGAATTCTGATATTGTTTTCTAAATAAATGATTTCCCAAGAAGAGTCTTGTATCTTTGATAAACAGACCGATACATGCGGAGTAATTAACAGAAGCGATGGAATTTTGCTAATTATTCTATTGTGGTATTCGGGAGCAGATGACTAGTATCGCATGTCTAAATTTGGAATTGATGTAAATTTACAGTTACGTTTTTTAGAGAAGGCAAGTCCAAATGTAAATACTGCATTTGAAGAACTGACTAATGCTTGACTGTTGAAAATTTGTATGACTAATGGAAGGACAATTAAATTTGTCGCTGGAGACGAAGCAGCAGAATTAGTCTGATATTTCCATTAACATTGTGGAACATTTGAAATCGAGTAAACGACAATCTACCTCTAACAAACAATGCAATTTAATATGTATTTTGATGGTCACCACCATAATGTCTACAAACTGATCGATCATTTTCTTAGATAATAAGAGTACACTGAGAATCGAATCCCACGATAAAATGCAGGAGAACGAAGCCAAATTGAAAGCACGGTGAAGTATGTTCAGCAAAACAGATGTCTTGCAGCTTTGTTGTCAACGTATGGCAACCGACCACTGATAGAATTTATGAGACATCGCTTTCAATTTAACTTTGCGAGAAAAAAATTTAGTAAATAAATTTTGTTTTGTTTTTTTAATAAAAGTTTATAAATTTTATAATTGTTTTTATAAAAAAATATAAAATCTATTGAATTCATTAGTTATTTTTTATTTAGATATTTATTTTCAAATGCAGGGTGATCATAAAGTAACTACCGGGTTTTAAACTGCAATAACTTTTGAATTATATTTTATTTCTTTTTGATTATAAAGGCATCTTGAAGCTTATTCTTTAAAATTTAATTAAAAGTACATTTAGTTTAAATGTATTTATGAGGGGTTAATTTTAAGTTTCGCCAAAATAGTTTATTATTTTTTTTAATTTGAAAATTTAAAAGAAATAAATTAACAATTACAATGTAGAGTAAAAATATGATAAAATAAATATTTCTTTAAAATATGTTTACAGTAATAACAATTAATATATTTTAATAAAAGTTAGAGAATAAGTTAAATAAATTTTAATTAACGGATTAATATTTTCAGAAATAATTTTTTAATAAAACGGTTATTGTAAATTTAAATTAATTAGTTTTATGATTAAGTTCGTAAGAATGTAAAATTTGGTTACATTAAAAATTTGTAAAATTTTTGTAAAAAAAATATAGAATCATTTAAGATTTAAATATTGTAAATTTTTTGTAAAAAAAATATAGGATTATTTAAGATTTAAATATTGTAAAATTTTTTGTAAAAAAATATAGGATCATTTAAGATTTAAATATTGTAAAATTTTTTGTTAAAAAATATAGGATTATTTAAGATTTAAATATTGTAAATTTTTTGTAAAAAAATATAAGATTATTTAAGATTTAAATATTGTAAATTTTTTGTAAAAAAAAATAGGATTATTTAAGATTTAAATATTGTAAAATTTTTGTAAAAAAATATAAGATTATTTAAGATTTAAATATTGTAAAAATTTTTTGTAAAAAAAATATAGGATCATTTAAGATTTAAATATTGTAAAATTTTTGTAAAAAAATATAGGATCATTTAAGATTTAAATATTGTAAAATTTTTTGTAAAAAAATATAGGATCATTTAAGATTTAAATATTGTAAATTTTTTGTAAAAAAAATATAGGATTATTTAAGATTTAAATATTGTAAAATTTTTTGTAAAAAAATATAGGATCATTTAAGATTTAAATATTGTAAAATTTTTTGTTAAAAAATATAGGATTATTTAAGATTTAAATATTGTAAATTTTTTGTAAAAAAATATAAGATTATTTAAGATTTAAATATTGTAATTTTTTTGTAAAAAAAAAATAGGATTATTTAAGATTTAAATATTGTAAAATTTTTGTAAAAAAATATAGGATCATTTAAGATTTAAATATTGTAAAATTTTTGTAAAAAAATATAGGATCATTTAAGATTTAAATATTGTAAAATTTTTTGTAAAAAAATATAGGATCATTTAAGATTTAAATATTGTAAAATTTTGTAAAAAAATAAAATTATTTAAGATTTAAATATTGTAAAATTTTTGTAAAAAAATAAGATTATTTAAGATTTAAATATTGTAAATTTTTTGTAAAAAATTATAAGATTATTTAAGATTTAAATATTGTAAAATTTTTGTAAAAAAATGTAAGATTATTTGAGATTTAAATTTTCTTATATTTTCAAAATTTAATCGAAAGAATTTAATGAACTAATTTTGGGCGAAATAATTGTAGTAACAAGAAATTTGTTTAAGTATATGATTTGTGAATATTAATAAATTTTTGGTGGTGTTAAATTATGACTTTAGAAAGTGATAATAATGAAGGTGGCATAAACGCTACTTACAGTATTAATTGTTGTTATTGTTTTAAGAGTAAGATTAAAAATGGATGTAAATCAGCGTGTAAAAATTGTTATTTTATTTACGAAGCATGAGTCAGTGACTTTAGTAAGAAGAGAACTTCAACGACTTAAGTGGAAAAATATTCCAACCGAAAAAAAATATTAGAAGCATCTTCAAAGGTAGATAACAGTAAAACGCCGGTTGGTGAGAAGCTGAAAATGAAGTTTACAAAAGGTTGGTTGGACAAATTCCTGGTGCGACACAACATTGTACTGCATCCTACCACAACTGCCAAAAACCACTCCAGGACTACATTGACAAGCTTGTGTCCTTTATTATCTTTATTTCCCAGAAGCGACACCAAGGAAACTATGAACTGGAGATGATTTAAAATATAATAACTGAAATTTAAGTTCCGAACTGTAAAGAGAACTCGCACATTTGACAGAACATTTATTACAATCACATTTCTTATCATCTTTATGATGATCAATAGTATTGCTTTCACTTAGATCCATCAATCAATTTTCAATATCTCCCATTATAATCTGAACTACACTTGAGATGATTTTTTTATTAAAAATATTTAATTTAAATTTGATTGGCTGAAATAAAATATTTCTATATTCATTTTTAAACATTAATTTGATTTTAATTATTTAAAAATTTACAAAAATAAAATCAATAAAATTATTTAAAAGTTGCAATAATAAAAATTAAAAATTTGAATATTAAATCTAAATTTAAATAAATTAGTTTCAGATTATAAAAATTAAAATATTGATCATCCTTCTGATTAGGAGAGGCACAATCCCAAATCAACACACGACATTCAAACATGCAAACACTACACAAAACATCCACACACAAAATATTCCTCACACGAACAGCGACATGTGAAAAACCATTTGAAAAATTAGACGGACGTGTCGCTCTATTAGAAGAAATACGGTAATATATTCCTTGATATAATCAGCCAATCACGTCTATCCTATTTTCTAATTGGTTGACATCTACAAAACAACAAAGCAGCAGGAAATCGTAACATTTACACGTGCAGCCACAGTGATCTGAATTTTGTGGATGCGCCTCGAATTTCAAGAGTATGTGAAGCTAGAATTTTATAAATCATTGGAAGAGAGTGTCACGTGAAGAGGCATTGATCGTATGATTTCGTGATCCAAGAAAAAAATGCGCAAACGACAAATGCAAAATAATAATAATAATAAAATTAACAATACTAATAAATCAATAAAGTCTCACTGGGGTTCTCTCATGTCTGGCAGTTGTCGATGGATGCTGATCATATTGCTTGCATACTCATTGAACGCATTGTTCTGCCACCCCAAATCAAATTTCGCCTTCTCCTCTTTTGTCAGATTCTTTTCGATGATAACCACCGCTTTACCGTTCTCTCCTAAATACAGATGATCATTAAATTAACAAAGAGTATCTAGTTTTTCTAATAAGGTGTGTCCACTAAAAAAGTGCACAAGTTTTAAAACCATCATAACTTTTTAATGTAATATTATTTAATTTCGTAAATTTGGAATTTAAATATTTGTTTTAATAGGTGAGAAATAGTAAAGCAGGTATTTAAAATTTTTGGTTTAATATGTTTTATTTTAGAGACAATTATAATGATTACAAAACGACATGAAGATATAATCAATTTTTTCAAAAGTTTACTTCACAAAGTTTACTGCCATTCATTTTTCCAGATGAGGTATATATGCAATAATACAACGCTATGAGAAGACCGGCAGCATTGAAAGAAAAGTAGGAAGTGGAAGGAAACCTGTTAAAATGACGTCAGACAAAAGGAAGAGACTTTTGCAGCGTGCAACTTTGACTGTTGGACAAAGTGAGAAAGTTAGGTAGAGAAATAAATGTTTCAAAGTCTTACGTGCATAAGATGCTCAAGACTAATAACATAGTGTTTCGAAAGAGGAAAGAANNNNCAAAGGTTACTCCGACACAGATTATTCGCCAGAAAGCCAGGTTGCAAAATCTCGCTAAAATTGTTGTGGAAAAGACCAAAACCGACTTTGTACTTGATGATGAGTCGTATTTTACACTCACCGGAGCAATGACATCGGGTTATTATGTGGACCAAAAGAAGTTCGGTGATGTACGTGATAATATTCACCTTCATTTTCGAGAGAAATTCACAGTAAAAGTTTTGATTTGGGCAACTGTTTCCAGACGAGGCATTTCAAACCTGTACATCAGGAAATGGAAATCTGTAGCTTCTAATTCGGATATTTATATCTCCGAGTGCTTAACGAAGCGTTTGCTTCATTGTCTGAATGGGAAATACCCAGCTGGTCACTTCATCTTCTGGCCATATCTTGCTTCTTGTCACTACGCCAAAGCACGTCTGAGGTGCTTAGAGGACAACAAAATTCCATTTGTCAAAAAAGATTCGAATCCACCTTGTGCTCCCCAAATACGCCCAATTGAAAAGTTTTGGGCTCATTTAAAGGAGAAGGTGTAT
>MQRK01169813.1:74511-89521 GCA_001938485.1 Girardia tigrina
TAGTTATTGTGTTATTATGATCTAGTCTTTGTTCAGATTTCCGTCAATTTGAAGGTCTAATTAAAAAGTTATGATGGTTTTAAAACTTGTGCACTTTTTTAGTGGACACACCTTAATTTGAGGTTTTAATCGATTATATAAATGTTTCAGAATTTTTTATAATTTTTTATTTATAAACAAGATCGGAGCACAAACCGAGAGTAGTGGGAGAGTTATTGCCTTAAATTATTGATTTAAATACACATGTAATGGGTGTAACGCCACATACACTGGAGAGACATCAAACGGATCAAAGAGCGCAGTCGATTGGATAATGGGAGCAATATTGCCGAACATAATTTAAAATGTAAAAAGAAAATCGAAGAAAATGATTTTCAAATTCTGTGTAATCGATTTAAGAATTACTGGGAGAGAGTGGCGTGTGATGCCTCATTAATACGATCCATGGATCCGAAAATTAATATTCAAGCTTCACACTCAAATTCTCTGTTAATCATTTTCAAATAGAGCATTGATTGCACAATCACCATTCTCATGTACACGCTGCAAAAAGATAATGTCAATTTAGTCTGAAGATGGCGTTGGGTGATCCGCCGAAATTAATTACGAAACCAAAGATAAAATTTGAAAAATGGCGTTCAATTTCTATTTATCAAGAGTATAAATTGCCATTGTTTTTTGTACATTCTGTAGTATGAATATTTGAAATTTAATGAGAATCGAATATAAAGGGAAAGTTAAGGTTAAATAAAATTGTAAATTGTAAGTTATAAATTGTGCAGTATAAATTATGTTAGAAATAATAAGAAACAGAACGAAATTAAGAATTGAATATTATCAATGATTTAAAATTGTAAATTAATTTAGAAATAAAAAGTACCGAACGAAATTAAAATTTTAATTTAAAATTAATGATTTAAAATCATAAAAATTATCATACAATATATAATGAAATTATAAATTTTAATTAATGAAATTATAAACCAAAAATAAATTTTGAAAAATGGCGTTCAGTTTTTAATCCAGAGTATAAATTGGCATTGTTTTTTAAATTCATTATTTTATTTATTTATTATTTGTATTTAATATTTGGAATTTCTTTTATTTTTATTGTTTTAATTTTATTTTATTAATTATTATTAATTAATTATCATCATTTTAATTTTAATTTTACGTAATAATTTATATTTGATTTTTATAATAATATTTATTATTTTGTTTATTATTGTTATTTTTATATTATTATTTAATAATTCTTTTTTTTTAATTTTCTTTAATTTTATTATTAATATTACTTTTACTATTTGTATTAAATTTAATAAATAATTGTTTTTTATAAATTATTATGTTTTAAAAATTATTAATATTTTAATTTTATTATTTATATTAATTTATAATTAATTTTTAAATTATTAATAATATTTTTTATTATTTTATTTATTTATTATTTTTATTAATTATTGTGAATTTCTTTTATTTTTATTACTTAAATTTTATTTAATTATTTTTTAAAATTACTTATTAACATTTTAATTTTAGATATTATTTTAGTGATAATTTATAATTATTATTTTATTTATTCATTATTTTTATTTAATATTTGCAATTTCTCTTTTAATTACTTTAATTTTCTTTTATCAATAATTATTTTTAATATAATTTGATTATTTATTTTTATATTATTATTTAATAATTATATTTTTTAATTTTATTATTATTAATAATTAATTTAAATATAATTTAATTAATTATTGTTCTTGTCGCTCATCCACGCGCACCTGGAGCGTCTCTTTTCAAATCTCCGTGTTGTTTCGGTGGAGCAATATTGATATTCTTGTCGTTATTATTATTATTCACATTATTGTCACCATTCGATCGCTCATTCTTCGATCGATCGATATTCAACAACGAGTCTCCGCCCGGATCACCGCCGCCTCCAATCGGTACAGAACGCATATTCGAATTGAGCAACCCGAAGAAAGTGATAACGAAAATTACGGCGACACACGCGGCGATTTTGTTCTTCTTCAACAGAATTCGCATTTCTTAAACTCGATAGCCTAATGAAAGAGAGATAGAAATATTGAAAGACAGATCGAAGTGTTGTAACGATTCGGGAGATCAGTTAATCCGTTTTAGCAATTTTGAAATAATGATTTTCAAATAACTCATTTTCAATTCGTTACTTACGATTATTTATTTAAACAAAGGTCGTATATTAAATTATCGATATTTTTTATCAACGATATTTCCCTGACAGATGATCGAATGAAAGAAGAAAATTAAACGATAAATTTTATCAATTATTTTTCTTTTTTAAAAAAGCATTATGTTTAGATCTCTCTACAGTTTTTTAATGCAATATAATCTTTTGTAATGGTGATATTATAATTGAAAATTGTAAAGTTCTATGCAATGTTGACAATTAATGAGAGAGTATTAGATGAAACAATTTCATGCCAATAGTACAAAAATTCCCTCTGAATTGAATGCTATAATATTCAGTATGTCTTATTATATATTTACATTAATTTAAGAATTTCCTTTTTCCAAACCATATAGGTGTTTTACTATAAACGTTTAATCCTGTGGGTTGGTTTGGGATATAGAAAAAACTTATTTCTATTGTTATATCATATTTAATAAAAAATATAGTAATATGTGGTGTTGCCAGGTGGCTCAGTTCCCTAGAAAAGATGTCAGCTCCCCTAACATTTCTTTTGAAAAATTTTACTTAAACTTTTTTTGAAGATACCAATGAGAAACAGAATTTTTATCAGTTCAATTCATGAATAACATTACACATCATGAATTTGCACATATCAACACACTATATCTTACAGCAGCATTCCGTCATCCATTTCCATATTGATCTTTTCCTACACCAACACTTAATAATAAATGGGCACAGAAGGGAGTAGAAAAGGACTAATAATTTGTTGAGTTGTTAATGCGTTTTATTAATAAGGAACACAAAATAGATTTTATTTTTCAGATAAAATATATTTTTATATTACAATTTATTTACAGAAAAATAATGTATTGGGTGTAAAGAGTCGTGTTTGGTTGGCCCCTGGACGATTTTATATTGTAGCCTTTTAGCGACAACTCAGAAAAATGGATATTTAGAATTATGCCTCACACTTTTCAGTGTGGTTATATAATAAATATATCTATTTTTAAATAATAACTTTTCAAATAATTTTTATGATTGCTTTTAATAATTTCCAATAATTTCGGTTAATTACTTTTTATAAATCGCACAATATGATTCAATTGTCTTGTTTTTTCGTTGTTCCGTTTGAACCGATCACTCTCACCAATTTATATCGGCACTTGCACTCTGTGGGGTGATTGCTTGAATAATTAATCCGGTACCTTTGAATAACTAATTCGTTGAAATCTTGCACTTTCTATCTCAAATTATTTCTGATTACGGATGACCTTTTATATTGGTCATTTATTAATTAATTTTTCTTATTTTTTTAATTTAATTTATTATTTATTATTTCCTATTAAATATTTATTTTTTTTATTCTTTTTGTTCATTTAAAACTTCTTAATATTTCATTTATTTATATAAAATATATAATTTAAGGAATTAAAATCATAAACATTTTCAGTTTTTGCTTCCAATTTTAAATAATTAAACAATTATCAAAATATCACCAAAATATTATTAAATACATATTATATATTTTAAAATATTTCCTCAAAAAATGGATAAATTTGTTTTTCGCTTAAATTAAGCGAATTCATCAACAGACCCATCGCAATTACCTATTCCACCTGGTCCAGTGTCTTGGGTTGTATCTCGGCTTCCTTTTCTTCGTCATCAATAGAAAACAGTTCCGATATATTACATATTTTGAATCATTCTTCAATACCACTCCTCTCTTTTACAATCCAGATATATTTACATGTATATTATATTATTGTTATATATTATATATTGTTAGGTATTGTCGGGTATTAAATTATCTTTAAATATTATTTTTTAAATATAAATCTTTATTCTTTAAACTTTAATCTGAAATCTGACTCCAATTAATCAGAAAGGACTTCCAACATAAATATATAAATGAATGAACACAAAATTCTTTTTCCAAATACTTTATTTTTCAATAATACAAAATAGCACACAGCTTTAAATTGTTCAATTCAATAGTATCAATAGATGTATTCACAAACGAATATTCGATGCGAGTTTATCAGATCACAGTTTGTTTATTTTCAAACTCTAAATATTCTAAACGAACGATAACCGTAAACAATTGAAAGTTATAATGATCCACTTCTCCTATACAGGATACTATCGATCAGAACTTTCAATAGAGGAATATTAATCGAATAAAAAAAATAAAAATAAACTTTACGATTCTTACTTATTGTAGTTTTAGATTAGAAATTTTTGGGCAAACTAAACTATATTTGCTGCTGTTTATATAGTGTTTTTCACCAGCCTTGAAAACTGATAGAATAAAACAAAGACTAAAATATTTTTAATTTTCAATTCTAAATTTTGATAAACTAAATATTATTTTGTGTGAAATTAATAATTTTGCCAAAAGAATTATTTTAAAATTTTTTTTACATATAATTTTATCAAAAGTGTTCATAAGTATTTTTCGAAACCCTAACAGATCTCTCCCCAATAGAAAATATCGTCCTCGATATTTAGACGACAGTCAAATAATAATAATATTAAGAATAATAGGCAACAGCGACGTAGCCAGGATTGCAGAGAGGGGGGTGGAAAAAAATTCCTGAAAGATCTAGCAATCTTAAATATAATTGGGGTGGCTAATTGTTTTAATTTTTTCAGGGGTGGGGGTGTCTGCCGATTTTAACCTTCTAAACTTAAACGATCCTTAAGCTTCTTAAACGTTCCTCGGACCTCCTTTTTTCTCCCCGATTAAAATCCAATCAAGGGTTTCTATATTAATCTTTGTTTTCAGCCTCGCCAGTAGCGCCGAAAACGTGGATTAAAATGGGAACGCCCAATTGGATTTTAATTGGGGGAAAAACGAGAGGTCCCGTTCCTCTAAGTTTTGTTTTTCGTAATAATTTTTTAAACAATTTTTAGGGCATTTTATCAGGGGGGTGGAAATCCACCCAATCACCCCCCCCTGGCTACGCGCCTGATAGGCAATCATTATATCTTTTCAAACTTAAAGTTAAAGGAGATTTTCCAAATGATATAAATTAATAAAAACGTTATAGCCGTTAAAACAAAACACCGTGAAAAAAGTCAAAAATTTTTGACCGTCCAAAAATAATAATTTTATTTCTCAAAAAATATTAAATAACAATCATAATTTCAAACACAATATTCCTAGTTAACTTTATTTTCAGAATGCGTTTTTTAATTTAATTTATTTTTATATAATAAAAATTTGATATTCATAAAAAATTTTAAACATTTTCTAATTATTTTTAATTTAGATAATTAAATAAAATTATTCTAAAGACAGTTTCAGTTAAAACTGATTCTTAACAGTATATTGATAGGGAAATCAAAAAAAAACACAACAAAGGAGTCCTACCAACTATTTCTATCCATTTTTCAGTCAGTTTTATAATCTTTACAAAAATTTTGTTTTCAGACTCGAGAAATATTATCTATATAAAATTAATCTTTTCAAGAAAGAACTTTATTGCTACATAAATCAAGCAATTAATGTCAATTATTCTTCAAGCTCTCTTATCATAAGAACAGGATGTTTAAATAAATAATTGGATTTGATTATCTGGTAATTATATATCTTAATTTTTGTTTAAATAGTTGATTTATTTGTTCATCGTTATATAATTTAATTTTCCGATTTATTTTATTATATTTTTTAATTTTAATTTTTTATTTTTTAATAAATTTTAGACATTCATGAATTTTACTCCGGAAAAACCATACACATTGATTTTGGTGATTATTTCGAAGTTAGAAAAAACAGGAAGATGGAAATAACAGGAATTGATGGTTTTTTTTCGACATACTAGTGTGCAAATAGTCAACCTTATGCGCCGAAACAAAGAGAGTTTGTTAGATGTATTAGAAGCGTTTATTCATGATCCATTATTGCAATAGGTCCTTCACAATAATACTAATAAAGGCGGAGATAATACTATCGAAAATCTGTTTATTAATCAAGAGGCGACAGACGATCTAAGAAAAGCTTTGAGATTAGGTATTCGACCATTTAATGTTCCAGCGCCACCAACAACAATATACTCAAATATGTCTCGAAATCCTAATTCCAGACCGTCTTCTGGCAATTTATGTATTTTATTTTATGTAAGTCATCATTTTTTTGTTTTATTTAATTTTTTTATATAATAATAATTATTAATAGTAATATTAAATAATAATAATGATAATAATAATTTATATAATAATTTAAATAATATTCATACATAAAATAATAATATTAATAATAATAATATATATTTTTTTATCAATACCTATCCCGCCACTAATCGGGGTGAAACTTTTTATCTATATTATTATTATTTCTTTTATTTTTATTTTTTCACCGATACGGGTTACTTTCAAAAAACAAAAGAAATGCTTAGAAAGTTAGGGTTACATTATTTTACTTAGCTATTTGATTCTCTACAATTGTTTATTTGTAGAGAATTTCTTCCCTGATAATTTTTATTATACAGATATCGTTCGTTCAGTTAATTTTTCGTTTTTTAACAAACTCGCTTACACACAATTTACATAAAAAGTTTTTTTTAAATCATCATAAATAAATAATATACGCAGATCACAAAATATGAAGTTTTAAACATCATAGTATCATAATGTTATTAAAGATAATAAAAATGGATAAATAAATAAGTATAAATATATACAAAACATTCATTGTTATCTTACATCACCGTCATCAAGTTCATGAAGACTCCTTGTGGCTCGAATTGATATAAACGTCGCAAGTAGTCCAACTGGCTCTTGATCACAAAACAAGCAATCGATACTGAATCCATATGAAATGTTTTAAATCGAACAATGGTATGTACCTGTTTCGTTTCACAATCAAAATCTAAGTTAATAAATGAATGATCAAAACATTTAAATAAAGAGTAATTATAATCTCTTGGTGTTGATTGATAGACATGATCTCTTGTAATAGATCCAGTTTCTTTGTATAAGATTTTTTGATCAGATATAGATACCAAGTTTCCACTTTTTAAATCTAAAGAAACACCTTCTAACTGTTGTAAAACATCCATGCCAAGCAATAATGATTCTGGACAACTTTTTGAAATTAATACATTTGTTGTAATAGTCTTCCCACCAATTTTTATTGATGCTTGTAGAGTTCCTTCAATCGGAAGATAATGACCTGTAACTGATTGTAACCTTTCCACACAAGGTGCTAAATTTAATTTTTCTGATGCTAGAAGCATCTTTTCGTCAACAATTGTGACTGCTGAACCAGTATCAACTAAAGCTGTAATATTTCTATCATTTAATAAAACAGTTATTGTTAATCTTTTGCCAAATTTAGTTCTCACAGCAAAAACATAATTACTTGGTAAACCCCATTGGTTTCTTATTTCAATTTCTCTTTTTTTGTTTTTACTATGCATTTAAAGCTTCATGATTTGTATCGACAGGTTTCATTTCCTTAAGTTGTAGGAATGGATAGTAATTCGGTAATGGTTCAAAACTTGACGGATTGAATGGTGCACTTGAATTTAATATTTCTTGATTCTTTATCATTTGTAGTTGATTCTCCTAATCTTTCCACTCGCTTTTAGGTATTGCTAGTGTCCATAAATTACTATTAATTACAGTTTCATTTCCAGTTTCACTTTTTCTTCCATCACTTGTTGCACTTGGATCACTGTTAGAACTATCTGAAATAGATTCAAATTTTACTTTTTTATTTCCTTTTCTAGACTTTTTACGATGTTTATTAATTTTCATTTCTGATTTTAATGTATTTATTTCTTTATGATGATGGTGAATTATTAAAAATTTTGCTATCATAGGAATGTACCCGATTATTAATTTCCATGAAAATCCTAAAATTGTATATAATCTGTATGTTGATAAAATTTGAGAAATTACAACTTTGGATATCGTAAAAATTACATATACTCCGATTAAACCAGCACAAGCTTGACCAAAAAATATAAATTTTCCCCATATTCTTTTCATCGTATTCATAGTGGCTCTTTGATAATGGTCTATACTCAAAAAATTATCGTAGTTTACTTTTCCTACTCCGTAAGGTAAAACGGTATCAATGATTTCATTCATTACTCTTTCTTTTTTAGAAGGAAATAAGAGATTTCGTCTTGAATCTTCAATTTCTTCTGGTGAATAAATACTAATTGTTGACATCTGATCTAAAGACGTAAAATTTATTAAATATTCTAATTTTGTTAAATCCAGTTTTTCGATGCCTTTAACTTCTTTATTATTTGGTAACGAAATCCACATTTCTGGTGTTAATCGATATAAAGGTGCTGTTATCTCATTACATCGTAATTTTCTGGGTCTTGTTCCGTTTTCCACTAGAATTCGTGTTATGGGTTCTACAAATCTTAGTTCACCTTTATAACTAACTGGAAGTTCATTTGTACACTCATTATGTTTTATTATTTGAACTGATATTTCTTTACATTTATAGCTATACAATGCTTCACCCATAATTCGTTCAAATACACCTTTTTCAGCGACTAATATTGGAGCGACTAGATTAGGATTTGCTACAACTAAAGCGATTCGATTTTGTAATATTTCACGATTCAATTTACAATCATTTAATATAACCTCACGATATAAATTTTCCACTGTTGATTGATGAAAATGAAATGCAAAATCCATTTTATTGCTCAAATAATGGGATAATTTTATATCAGCATTATGTACAACTGTAGCATCGGGTATCTTTTCTTGAGAAACATATAATTTTTCTTTTTCTTTTCGAATAAATCTCATTCCATCTGCTGAAAGAGATGACATTAAAACTGTTGCTAAATTTCTTTTTTGAACTGGTACTGTTTTTCGAGCTTGATGTTTCTTCGGTTTTAACATATCTGGTCTTTCTTGTATTTGAATACCTTGAGCTTCAATAAATTCTGCTGATTTAAGAAATGCCAAATTACAATCTTTATAATTAACTGAGTATAATAATATAGATTCTCCTGTCTGACAGCTTGTAGTTCGATAGTTACAAAATGGATGAGATTGTAATTTCCCAGTAACATCATCAAAAATTCCATCAAATTCTCTCAATTCTGTTTGATATTCCTCTGATATCATGATCTTATCTACTATTTTATTTCCCAATTTTACAGATTCTCCTTTACATTCTTCATCCGGATCCATTACTCCTTTTCGAAATACAGATTCTCTTGTTATATATCCAACTTTGGCAGTTAATGTTAAAGTGGAATCAATTTTTAGTTGTTTCTTTTGAAATGCTGCTTCACAATTTTCTGGTAAGATATCAACTGGTTTTGGTATAGCATCTATTTTTATAAGAGAAGAGTGACTCTATCTTCCACAATGAAAAACATAAGTTGCACGTTTACCTATACACTCTCGTACTTTTGCTCTTCTAAATCCTGATTCAGTTTGACAGTTTACAGTTACGAAGAATTATTTACAATCATTATCAACTAAGTTTTGTGAGAACAACTAGAAGTATGCACATTGTCTCCTAAGTAAATTAACTCTTTTATTTTACTTTATTGATAAAGTACTATACGCTACTAGTCCCTAAATCATTTGTAATACTTCATTGACATTATATTTTCGGATAATTTGGTTCCCTTATTTTATTTTACTGATAAAGTGTTGTGCATTGTTAATTCTTAAATCATGATGTCATATCTCATTGCCATTATATTTTAATTGATTTAATAAAATTTTATTCATATGCAATTGTTTATTTTATTAACAATATATTTAACTTAAATTACTTTGCTTCGGTATTATTTTATTACTGTTATTATTTCAACTCGAACTTTACAATGAAGTACATAAGAAAAGAGCGTTTCGCCGAGGTTGCGATTGTTAAGTGTGAGGGCTGAAGTTGCGATGACAGTTCACCTCTGCATCCAAGGGATCGGGTAGAGAGGTCCTTGGCTTCAGAAGTGTAAGCGATTCGTGAAGTTATTGTAAATAGTTATAAATAATTATGTAGTGATGATCAGTTTTAATTATATTCTACTGATGTAGCTTCTCTCTGATTTATAAAAGTTTTAACCAGTAATACGATTGTTTTATTAACATTGTTTCTTATTTTCTTTTATGTTTGATTACCTTTCATAATTTTATATTCATGTTTGATTGCCTTTAATAATTCGAGCTATTTGATTGAGTCGTTTGCTTTTGTTTAACTATGAGTAATTTAGCTTAGAACATTCGCATTTCGTTTTATAATAATTTCCGTTAATAACTTTGTAAATTACAGTTTTAAAAGTTTATTTAATTCAATATTCTCATTTATATTCGATTCGGATTTATCAATTGTATCATCTCGTAATTAATTTAACTAATTGTTATAAATACGTAAAAGTTTTTCCTTTCTTTAATATTTTGAATTAATTTATATTGGCAAACTTGGGTAATAATTTAATAATCAGGTACTCTAATAAAGATATTAAATTGTAAATGATTAGTGGGGTAATGTTATGCTACGCCAAAGAGATGAGGGGCAGTCATAGGAAAACAATGAACCAAGTAATGTCGAGAGAGAGTGTAGGAATGAGATGTAGTAATTTGGAAGTCGTGGAGGAGTGTAGAGAGTAGAATTCGCAACGAAGTGTAAATATGTATATAGGAGAATGAATCAAATGAATAAATTAGTTATAATGAGATGTATGAAAGAATCAGTAAACCAAATGAGTATATTAAGTTTTAAATGATATTCTGAGTTATTTTTAATTAATTCCATCGGAGAGTTAAATTTATTATCATAATAAAAATTCATTTGTGTTGATTGTTAGTCAAGAAATAATAATTTAATAAATATTTAGTAATATTTGTCGGAAGAATTATTATTAAGCTTTTTTTATTTTACAATTTTAATGGAACCTTGTTGTGTTGGTTGTTCACTAACAATAATAATTTCCTAAATATTTGGTAATCTTTAATAATTTACATTATTCGATTGATATTATTTAATAACTTATTCGATTTAACTATCATTCGTTTAATAATTTGTGTATCATTATAATAATGTCATAATCATTTATTTTCAATTTTGATTTTCTACTTTTGCAAGCATTGTAATAATACATATTGTTTAATTTGATTATTTATTTTATCATCGTTTTAATAAATCTCATGAATCAATTTCGTATGTTTACAACTTATTAATATCGAAAGGATCAATAATTAATAGAGAAGTTTTGTCGACCACCTCGGCTCCGTTAAAACAAATGGAGGAGTCTGTCCTATAATTTTCTTGATTGAATAAAAGTTTAAATAGTTATCTCGTCGTTTCTGTGTTTGTCTTGAGTTTATTATGATCACCGAGTAAAGATATTCCAACGAGCAAAGTTTCTGACTGTCAATGATGACTTCGACCAGCAATATAATTGAGAATAGAGTTCAGGGAGATCCATAATGAGCGATATAATAGAGTGATGTTACAGGGGGTGATAGTCTCGATAAAAGACTTCGAGGAGTTTGGAGCTAGTTGATAATGAAGATAATTTTAAAGCGTATCGTGTGTCAGTCATACTTGAGTGTTAGTTATGAATCGAACGTTAGGCAGTATGATAAAATAGAAAATTAAAATCAAACCTTGTCAGCGAGCCGGGAGTTGGGATGGAGCGAATAGAAACATCATCAAAATAAAATTCTTCAAATTTCTCAATTATAAATAAAAACTCATCAAATAAAATCGCATCTAAAAATAATATGAAAGTATTATAATGTCATCAAATAAAATATATCACAAAGTTATTGTCTAATGACGATCGAATCTTATAGAATGAAAAGTACATTTAAGTATTGTCTAACATCGAAATTTAAATCGAAATCTAATGCGAGTTTCATTGGGACAGAGAACCTTTTGGAAATGACGCAGGCTGCTCGTAGCATGCAAGGGGCACGCGGGCAGACCGACGTTTATTTCCCTTGCGCTCTCTTCGTCCAATTTAACTAATCAACGCATAATGAAACGTTTAAACTTCAATCTGCAATATTATCTACCCCTCAGAGGCTGAGCTACCAGTCGGGTCACACTCGGTACTGGTAGAGGACCCGAAGACGCTCTGACGTACACACAACTTGTTGATGTGCGCGGAAGAGTCGTGTCTGTTCCAGTAATTGATTTAGGGAAGTTTGGACCAAGTGTGAGTTGCCGTTTAACTAAAAAGCGGATGGGGGCTCTGAGCTTACAAAAATGTTGAAAAAAGGGGGAACACGACAAATGTTTACATTAGATTGCAATCGTCGTATTCACGGCATCTTGCAAGTGAGTAAATGTTCATCTGTTCTGCGACATATTTATTTATCATATTCCAGACTCCGCTCTTGCCATCATCCGGCTCGTTTACGTAGCAATTGCCAGAATGCAGCTGTCACTCTTATCGATTCTCAGACGTCCTGGTTATCTATAACAGAATGCATCACAATTGTCTGTCAGTGCATACAGGCTTGGTAATTTAATTCTTGTTCGGCCGACCTTTAATCATTGTTTATTCAGGATGATTCGGATTTCGCCTCCACAGATGTCTCGAAATCGGATATATAAGATTTAGTAGCAATGGTAGCAAATTTTTGAATTTTTACATATTTCTATATATATTTTAATCTTATATTAATTTTATATATTTCGGTGCTCGAAAACTGTCCGGTGATGTACATAAATATTATTATGATATTCATAAATTCCAGTCTCGCGACTAAGGGCTTTTCTTTCAACCAAAAGATAAAATCAGCGTAAAGTGATTTTAAAGTGGAAAAGAATATCTACCAAATCAAAAATCAACGAAAAGTTTAGTAGCAATGGTAGCAAATTTTTGAATTTTTATAAGCAAAAATATTTTATCCTTAATCGTACAATCTCACTAAAAGAAACGAACATATCAGTTTCCTCCATAAACTTTGTACAAAACTAAATTCTGTTTTATTTTAATAAATTAAGACATTAAACAAATCATTATAGATTTCTTACTGTGGTTAAATATGCATGTGGTTTCGGCAGTCGATCCAGTCGACCGCTTAATGAGACGCGGGGTTGTAATGGGTCTCGTGTGCCACAGACGTCCCTTGCATTCGTCACTATGATTTCGAAGCGACTCGATCGTGGTGTGCAGAATGGTAACATATTGCGAACGAGGCATTGCTTGGAAGCGTAATAAATCAAATTTAATTTAATTTAAATAATTAATAATTTCATCATTGTAAAATTTGATATTTGGTGCCTTACAACTCACAAATGAAGATAATGCATGTGTTTTGTTGTGGGCTTTGTTCGAAAAATTATGAACAATGAAATTTTATTTTATATTTGTACTCGATTTTATTCTTTTCTGGTGGAAAATGTATAAATATTTGGTATTTGTTTCAATATCTTGGTTTTAGTTAATTATGTTTTCGTTTTTTGTCTATTTATTATTTTTAATATTGTGTGCCCGTTGCCACTCCACAACAAATCACAACAAGAAACAACACTAAACAACCAATAAAAAAAAAGAAGAACGAAAATCAAATTCTTGAATAAAAAAACGAAACTATTTAAAAAAACTATTCGAATAAAAATTCAATTAATTTATTGTATATATTAAATAATTATTTATTGAAAATTAATTCAGAATTTGTTTAAATGTATGATTTTGATTAAAAAATAAATGTCGAGCGCGAAATGTTATTTTTTTTGAATTAATACTAAATTGTTGTCAGAACAGACGAAAATACTCTTTAATAGTGAAAATATTAAATGCGGTGATAAGGTACTGCGGTATCGGGAGACGCCGGTCGAAATCCCGATAAGCTTCCGAGTGACTTCCGTTTGTCTGTCAAGCCGTGGGTCCGATCCCCTGAGAGTCATGAGTAGCGAGGCGAAATCGTATCTGAACGCTTCCGGTACTGTTCAGAGCGAGAGTAGCAACAATGACTCAGTTGGATCATCTTCGAGTTTCTGGCGCTTCGGGCCGTCGATAGGGTTCTGTGGAACGTCGCGTTTGGATTAAAACACTGAAAGATGAGCATGTTATTTATTTTTGATAAAAAACCGTAACGACATAAACTTTATTCGATAGCACAGATTGCGATTACATTTAGTTCTTTACTAGTCATTTTTTAAAATTCTCTTTTCTAATTCAAATTCCGGTCCAGCTCCATGAAACAATGGTAGTACTATTAAAAATAGATTTTGGTAATTAATGCATCTGATTGTGTTAGGTATTTTAGGAAGATGCTTAAATATATCATGAAAGAGAGAAGCAAATTCTTGAATAATGTTTTGTATTAAAAATAAAGTTTTGGGAAATATTTACTTTTTTATTACTTCTAATTATTATAATGTTTATAAATTTTTTCCTTGTATATATTTTTTAAATGTTTAAAATTTAATTTCTTTTGGAAAATTGATTGCAAAAATTTGAAAGTTGATCTAAAAACCCTATTATTA
Source organism: Girardia tigrina (assembly GCA_001938485.1). Classification (NCBI taxonomy): domain Eukaryota; kingdom Metazoa; phylum Platyhelminthes; order Tricladida; family Dugesiidae; genus Girardia; species Girardia tigrina. The sequence continues at coordinate 89,118 of MQRK01169813.1, forward strand.
CATATACATTGTTCGCTCCCAAAATTAAACAACACCAAAATACATGATAGGAATATACATTAGTGTTCAATTTAGAGAATGATTACTACTGTTTTGTTTTAATTTGTTTTAAGGTTTATAAAAAATAAAATTTTTAAAAGATAACAAATCTCTGTATTTTTTTTTGTCATTGAGCAAAAGTGCCCGGTTGGTACATAAATAAATTCGCCGCATGTATCGGCCCGAAGGCGTCCTTTACACCGGCCCTGGTTTCCACAGGGGTTCTTTCACTAGCGGCCTACCCCAGCACCCATCACTTGGGTGAACGTTTCCGCCAAGCCCGACACTTTCACTCACTGCATCCTTAATAACTCATCATCGAAGGTCAAGTCTTCCTCCCATGATGAGTTTTCTTCATCCTCCGA
>MQRK01169815.1:288-16802 GCA_001938485.1 Girardia tigrina
TAAAACAGGGCGGAGTGGATGACCAGCTTTATGTATTTTAGTTAGACCATACAGTTTAGCTGGTTGTGAACCCTGGCATGTCAACAATTTTTCAAATTTCTGATCGATGCTTTTATTTTCAAACAATTCAATAGAAAATTGCTGATGATGATTTTTTTAAAAATCGAAACATGTCCAATAGTTGTATTAAAAAAGCTTTAATCAAATTATATTTTCGAAATACTAAACTTGCGTTCACAAGACTCAATATTATATATATATATAGTGCTTTCTTTCAGTAGGAACTCATGTGAACTCAGTTCCCATACCTTTTTTTTGCCAGATTCGTTTATATTTATATAAAATAATCGGTTTTTTACTTATTGTCAGTTCTTTTTACAGCGGGGACTCACTGGAACGACATAAATTACGGTTTACAAATAAACAACAAGCTATATAAATGTACCAAGTAGCAAATGCTGTTATTCTCTAATATTTCATATGATATCTATGGCATAGCCTTTTTAGGGGGCGTGGTCATATTTATTAAATTATTTGGTAAATAATTATTCGATGTCATTTTAGATTTTACAGTCTTAAAATTAATAATAATTAAACAAACAAAAAAGCCTTGAAATGCAGAAAATCTCAAGTTTTTCCCAGCTGCTGCTCCGGTAAGCAAACAATTGAAACAAGAACTTGCAGAAGATAATGATATTCAAACGACAGTCTCAGAACAAACGTATGTAGGTGATGTAGACATAGACTCGAACAATGATCAGCTAAGTTGTAGGACATTGGAATAAAAATTAGACTTCTGCGGAAGATATGAGTGGATGTGCGTTAGAAGAAAAAAGCTCGGCTGTACAGTCTGCCAAAAGGTTGGAACACTTGGCATAGAAGCAAAAATGGGCATGAAAATATCGAATGAATGGACATGTGGCGAAGTATCTTGTTACGGAGATGAAAAAAACAGCAGAATTCACACCGAAAGAAAATTTTGCTTCACAAGGAATCTGCTGGACATCAAACTGCTGTAAAGATAGTAACAGAAGCAGAAAAGGAAAAACTTGAAAACGTAGTTTTAAAGTCATTGACACATGAGAAAACAGTAATGGCTAAAATTTTTTGCACTGCATACAAAGTTGCGAAAGGAAATCAGTCCTTTAATGACTTTGAAATGGAAATTGATTTACAAAAAATGAACGGGATAGACATGGGTCGCATTCTACATTCAACAAATGCATGCATTAATATTGTAATATTAATATATTGTAATAATATATTGTAATATTAATATTGTAATATAAATGAGACAGAAACTGGTAAAAGATGTGGTTAATTCCAAAAGTAAAATGTCACTGATGATCGATGAGTCTACGACATTGAGTGGAAAATCAACCCTTATAGTGCACTTGCGAAGTTGTATAGAAGGCACTGAAATGAAAGAACCAGTAAATTTATTTCTGGATTTAGTCGAACTTCAAAGTGTCACATCCAACGGAATCTTTACTGTATTACTAGACTGTCTTAAATATTACGGGATGGGTGAAGAATACTTAAAGAACTATTGGGTTGGCCAAAAAGTCATTGCGTTTTTGAGTACGTCCTAATAAAAAGCTTAAAAATATAAAATGATGTGATAAAATTTAGATGCAATTATATATTCTGAAACCTTAATTTTCAGACTATGTTTATACAAAATATTATTTGATTTTGTTTTAATTTATTACTTTACCGTCAATTCGAAATGGAAAATCAAAATGAGCATATTTGTCATGTTTTGTTGCATTATTTTCGCAAAGGGAAAACCGCTGTGCAAGCTCATAAGAAGATATGTTTTGTATATGGTAGTGACTCCTTAAAACTTCGACAGTGTCAATACTGGTTTTCTAAATTTCGTTCTGAAAAATTTCATCTGAAAGATGCACCTCACTCCGATCGACCAGTTGAAGTCGATGGCGACAAAATAGCAGCACTGATCAAATCTAATCCCCATATGACGACAAGAGAAGTTGCAGAGACTCTGGAAATATCAAAATCAAGTGTTGGAAGTCATTTAAAGAAACTTGGATTCGTCAGTAAACTCGCTATGTTGTTACAACAAGAATTGAAAGAAATTCATTTGTTGAAACGTATAGACATTTGCGATACCCTTTTGAAGCAAGAACAAAGTGATCCATTTTTGAAGCGATTGATTACGGGTGACGAAAAATGGATTGTTTACAACAATGTGGAACGCCGAAGATCATGGAAAAAACTTGATGAGACTGCCAAAACGATCCCAAAAGCAGAAATTGACCAAAAGAAGGTTATGCTTTCCGTCTGGTGGCATTTTACAGAAATTGTGTTTTTTGAACTCCTTCCGAGAATGAAACCATCAATTCAGACAGATATTGTGATCAGCTGGAGAAATTGGCTCATTCAATTCAACAGGAACGTCCTGAATTGGCAAATCGAAAAGGAGTTGTAATTCAGCATGATAACGCAAGACCGCATATAAGTTTGACCACTCGCCAGAAACTCTTATCACTGGGTTGGGAGGTTTTGCTGCACCCACCGTATTCTCCACACTTGGCCCCATCGGACTTTCACTTATTTAGATCACTGCAGAATTCCTTAAACAGAAAAACATTCTCCAGTGATGATGACATCAAATTGTTCCTAGACGACTTTTTTTCTGACAAAGGCAAAGGTTTTTATGAATCAGTAATAATGAAGCTACCGGAAAGGTGGAAGAAAGTGATTGAAAATAATGGACAGTATATCGTGTAAAAATATTTGTGCATCCATGTCATTTTTTGATAATAAATATTTTAGTAAAAAACGCAATCACTTTTTGGCCAACCCAATATTTAGTTTCTATTACATGTGGTGGTGCATCTGTCATGTTGGGATGCAGAAGTGAAGTAAAGAAGCTACTTACTGATAAATTTCCATCGGTGATATTCTGGCACTGTGCAAATCACAGACTTGAACTATCAGTAGCAGATACCGTAAAAGACGTTTCAGGAGTCAATAGATTTAAATCATTCCTTGATAAGCTATACGTAATATACCATACTTCTCCAAGAAATAGTAGAGAACTGCATTCATGTGCAAAATTACTTGAAGTAGAGTTATTAAAAATTGGATGGGTTTTAAGTACGCAATGGGTTTCATCAAGTTTCCTTGCAGTGTGGAATAATTATAAAGCTCTGGTAAATCATTTTGAAGAAGCAATGACTGATCCCACAAGAAGTAACAATGAGAAATGTACATATGAAGGGTTGAAGAAGAAAATGCCATCAACTGAATTTGTGATGGATCTTGGTTTGATGTGTGATGCTCTTCAAGAGTTATCTGAATTGAGCTTGGACCTACATCAGCGAAACATGAATCTTTACAAAGCGGATCAAAAAAGAAAATCACTCGTACAGGTGTTCGTGGAACGAAGGGAAAATCCAGGGCCATACTACATGAGTGCAAAAGCAGCTGCTCAGCATCTAATATTTAATGAAATTTTACCGTTTTCAAATTCTTTTATAATCCTAATTTTTTATCATTATTTTTGTGTTTTTAATTATCGTTTTTCAGACATTTTGTGGTGGGAGCCACGAAATGTTACGAGTAAACTAAACTGTAATTCTAATTTTGAACTGTTCAATGTACAGTGACAATCTTAACCAGACCGACATTTATTTACTCCAGTCATTGTTTTGAAAAATACATGTACGAAAAACTGCATTCAATAATGAATTGGTGTCTGACCAAGAATATACAGAGTGAAGGTTAACGAAACCACACAAAAAGTAAACATGATATCTTGAGTCTTTTTTAACCGAGTGTCCTTTAACTATGGCATTTACATTGAAATTGCCAATACCATGTCCATGCTAAAACAAACAATCTCATTTATCAAAGGCTCTTTTATCTAAGTTATACAGAATTAGTTTTTTTAGATTTTATTTATACTTTCAGTAAAATGTTAATGAAAACATTGTCAAAAAACTAATTCTGTATAACTTAGATAAAAGAGCCTTTGATAAATGAGATTGTTTGTTTTAGCATGGAAATGGTATTGGCAATTTCAATGTAAATGCCATAGTTAAAGGACACTCGGTTAAAAAGACTCAAGATATCATGTTTACTTTTTGTGTGGTTTCGTTAACCTTCACTCTGTATATTCTTGGTCAGACACCAATTCATTATTGAATGCAGTTTTTCGTACATGTATTTTTAAAAACAATGACTGAAGTAAATAAATGTCGGTCTTGTCAAAATGGTCACTGTACATTGAACAGTTCAAAATTAGAATTACAGTTTAGTTTACTCGTAACATTTCGTGTCTCCCACCACAAAATGTCTGAAAAACGATAATTAAAAACACAAAAATAATGATAAAAAATTAGGATTATAAAAGAATTTGAAAACGGTCTGAAACATGCCCAATTCCAAATCTTACAAATCAAAAAATAAACAAGATATGGGTGATCTATGAAAAAATAAAATAACATACTCATTCATCAGGTAGCAGAAAACGCCTGGTCACAGCTACTTATGAATATGCTGAAACTGCATTTTTAAAGTAGTTACAATTAACCATTTGTCAGATTGCTACAATCTCTACTTAATTTTTTTTGCGAAGCTCCTGAAATCAGAAGAAGGTTGGTAGATTTATGTAAAATGCTTTGTAGCATAAATTTTCCAGACATTTGTTGAAAAGCATTAGCATTTGATAACAATATTGTTACATTGTCTTGGTGTAAATCATAGTAAGAAAATTTTAATTGCTTTGGTGTGAAAAAATATATATTCCGACAGTCAAAAACTTTAAGAAAGAAACATAGAAGTTAACTGATACTTAATGGAACGGTCGAAGAAACTAAATTAGAAGTTTAACAGTTAGAAGTATCGTTAATTATTGACAATTGTTCTGGATGTTTAAAGCTAAAAGCTTACATGATATCATACTTGCATTTCTTACCCTTTATTCATCGTTACCCGTGCCACCTTATGACATTAGCATAATTAAAAAATTAAAAATGTATTGCACACGTTTTTTTGTCAGAAATTTATCTTATAGCTGTTACCAGTTTTTCTCGAATATTAGACCGCCCTTAAATCGGTCATTTTTGTCATTTTTGGTCAAATACTTAGGCTGTCCAAAAGTCATCAGGTGGCCTTTAAAAACACACTAATATTTTAACAAATGTAACCACATTTGGACTGAATATTATTCATACTGTCATAAATACTGTGTTAAAATTTCAAAGCATTAAATTAAAAAAAGTAAACTTTTGTTTTATTAAATTATTGAAATTTTAAAAGTGCAGCGAATTCAAATCAAGCAGTTTTTAACCTTCACTCTGTGCATTGGGGTCAAATGGACCCCAGTCTATTTAAAAAGCGATTTAAAAAAAATTGAGCCAAGTAAATTAAACTGCCAAAGCTTAATAAATTTCATTTATTAAAGTTTAATAATCTTTTGTTATTAATAAGTTATTATAATTAATAAAAATTTAAATAAAAACTAAAATTTTGTTAGTTTTCCTTACAAAATATATCAAAATGTATATGGGGTACGATTGACCCCTATGCACAGACGCCGGAAAATTTTCAATGCACAGAGTGAAGGTTAACAATGGAACCAAATAAATGTTGCCAACGTTTTTTTGTTCTAACTCAAAGTAAAAGAGGATTCTCTGCTTCAGAAATTCTTCAGCAACTTCAGCAAGCATGGAAAGACGCAAATCACCCAGCACTGAAAACTATTCAACAATGGTTGACTGATTTTAAAAAGAAAAGCGGACGTCCTTCGACGATTCATCAAGAAGTGGCAGACCGTCATTAATAGACGATGAAAAGATTAAAACAGTTAAAGAAGTGATTGATGAAGCTCCAAATGCGTCTTTGCGATATATTGTAAATGAACTTTCTTTAGGCAAAAATACAGTCCACAAAATTTTGCGTGAAAAACTTCATTAAAAAAAATTTTGCTCTGTTTGGGTCCCTCACGAACTTTCTGCTGCTAATAAACAACAATGAATTAACACTGCAAAGCATATATGCCATGTAATTTCACAGATGAGTGATGAAGCATATTCCAACATAGCGATCGAGGATGAGACATGGGTCTTTTTCCAAGGTAGAGGAAAGAAAGAAGATCACAAAGTTTGGATTCCTTCTAATGCTGTTCCACCAAAAGTGATAAAGCCATCGCCAATGACTGATAAAAAATCTCTTGTTTTCGTAACCTTTACCTGCAACAGACGTTTTATTGTAAACGTTTAATGGTACCAAGATTGATTCCGAGGCGTATGTGAACTTTGTTCATGACACCGATGAAAAAGGGCGGAAACTTAGATCTAACAGCATCAAGCTAAAGGAACTTAAGTGGTGGCATGATAATGAAATACCTCATTCTAGCAAAGAAACAACTCTTTTTTTTGAAAGAAGAAAAATTGAAAAAAAAATTATCAATCGCCCTATAGTCCAGATTTTAATCTGTGACAGATTCTTGTTTTCAAAAATGAAGAAAAGTTTTAAAAATCATGTTTTCAAATCACATGAAGAAATTGAAGAAGCTTGTAAATTCTTTTTTTAATTCTTTATCAACAGAAACATTAAAAAATCAACTAGATAAACTTTATAACTATTGTCAGATGGTTATTGACAACAATGGTGAATATGTTGTTGCTTAAGAAATTTTTAAAATATTTTTTTTAAATTTGCTGCATCAAATATTTTTTGTTGGTTAATAATATTATTTTTTTGGTAAGTTTCAAATTTTATGCTTTGAAATTTTAACACAGTATTTATGACAGTTTGAATAATAATCAGTCCAAATTTGGTTAAATTTGGTAAAATATTAGTGTTTTTAAAGGCCACCTGAGGACTTTTGGGACAGCTTAAGTATATTGTTGCAGTTTCAATGGAGGTTTTTTCTGAACCTGGGTTGTACCAATCGAAACTATATAACCAAGGTCTTCTTATAAAGTTTGGAATAAATGAGAAAAATGATCATATTTAAGGTAGTCTAATATTGGAGAAAAATAAGTAATTGTAGAACGATTAATATCACAACATTTGTTAATATTACAAGGAAAATTGTTTTACAATTCTCTATAAAAAATCCCTGTTGTTGATCACTAGAAAAATACCTGTCATATATGATGGGTGAGCGAAATTTTCGTCTTTTAAAATTTGTGTTTTAATTTTTAAATCGTAATTATTATAATTTATTATTTCGAATTCGGTGTTGTTTTAACAGTTGGTCGATTTCGTCAGCTTCCGGGCGTCTTTCGACGAGGGCTTTGCTCCGACTGAACCGTCTGGATGCGGGCTATTCAGATTGACCACATCCTTATGTGGATTCACTTCGGTTCCTACATTATTTTGCATTTCGATCATAGCGAGATCGACGAAGCAACAAACACACAAAAATTTTAGGCAATATATATATATATATATATATATACAGTAGAACCTAACTATTGCGACATGGCCTGTGATTTTAGAATATGCTGGATTATACAGTTTGCCGGAATAGAGAGAGTCAGAACAAATACCGCGATCAAAAAATGGGGATTTTTGGACCTGCCGGTTTAGACAGTTTGCTGGATTAAAGAGGGATGGATTAGACAGGTTCAACTGTATGTTATTTGATCATTCTCAATTGATGCAATAGGATCATTTCAAATCAGATTATTAAAAAAATTATAATTATCAAATCTAGTAAAATTTTATTATTATCAAATATTTTTATTTAATTTTAATTTTTAAATATTTGTCCAAAATATTAGATAAAACTTTTAATTATTAAATTTATTTTTACATTCATTTAATTTTAATTTTGGTAAATATTTTTTCTTAATTCCAATTATAGTATGTATTAACATTTAATGTAAACGACCTCCATGTTCTATTAATGTATGTTATTATTATAAAACAAAAAAAACAACTTGTTAAGGGTCATGATTTCACATTTTCGTTTTTAAAGTAAGGTATTTAAACTTTGGAGCACGGAAAAGTTTTAAGGAGTAAGTCTAGGCGAGCGAAGCAATTTGTATGTTTGATTATTTCTTCTAATTATTTTTAAATTATTCGAAAAAAATCGAATTGAATTAAATTTATATTATCAAAATATTAAATCATTATTGAGATAAAAGTTAAGGTAAATGAAAAGATCATCATCCAATGTAGATTATTGAGACTTTTTTCATTTTCTTATTTTGTACCTTAGTTGTTGTTTAATCTAATTGTAATGTTTTGTAATCTAATTGTAAAATTTTTGAATTTGAGAATTTAACTGATAGATCAATGGCCATAAGCAGAAGAATATATAAATATATTTCAGATATTAAATTACATATAATATTACATATCATATTAGTACATATCATTTCTTCTGGTTAGTAACAAATCAAACAATTAATGAATAAGTTTTATTATAGATAAAGTGGTCAAGAAATGAAATATTGAATCTGAATATAAAAACATCTATTAAAATTTAATAATGTATGATCCTTTATACTTACGAGTTACACTTAACTTTTAGATATATATTTGTGTTCCCATTTTCATACATTCAAAAATTTTAAAAAATTATAAAGACCTTGATATTTAAGATGTATATATTTTAACTCAAAATGAATATATTTTTTCCACGTTAGCTGACTTTATGAGGACATAACACAAAGAAATTAGCGCAATAGTAAAAGTCCTAACCTGAAAGCATTGATTTTGGAGATTTCCAAAATTAAGCCTGCTTTCATTATGTAAAGTGTATAATAGTAAAGGAGGTTTGTAAGCGAATTTCATCCGAATTAATAAATACGTTTTGTTTCATTATTACAAATTATATTAAATTATATTACGTTTCATCCATTACAAATAATTTCGTTTTCATTTTTTTTTCTTAGAGATATACTTTTCTTCAGTTTACATTTAGTTTAATTATACTTTTGTAATTGATACCTCATATTGCATTGTGTTTTTGATAACAAAAAAATGAAATGTTTTTTTAAACCCAAAGAAATTAAAAATCAAATTAATTTTATTCAACTAATACGTTTAACAAATACAACAATATATTCATATTCTTTTTATCATTCAAATAAATATTTCTTTATGATTTAAGAGTATTACAAACACCATATTGGGTTCATTCTTTCTCATTACATTAAACTTTTAAATTTTATTGTCTGAATTCCAGAGTACAGATCAATCAAGTTCATTTATACATATACATTTTATAAACCACTCGTTCTGTATACTTTATGTAATTATTAACTCTATAAAAACGCCAAAAAAAGGTTTTTAAAAATTTATGATTTTTTTCAAATCTTAATAAGTAATCAAATGAAAGTTAATGTAATAACGGATTTAACAATGGAACAAATGTAATCGATATTAATTTGTAAACAAAATCAGTTATTAACCATATAAGGTAATTGATACAGAATTCAGTTTTCTCCATTTGTAAAATTAAAACAAATGAACGTCTTTCGAAATGATTACAAATGTAAGTTTTCGAAATGTAAGTTTAAAAATTTAATGGAAGAAAATCGGTTAAATTTATAACGATAAATACAAACCGAACAAAATCGGACAAAGCCGAATCAATTCATCGGCATGGAAACACTGAAATTAACAACACTGTTAATTTCAACAACACTGAAATTAAATTAAATTCAACCACTGTAATTAACAAACACACAACGATGAATCGTGTGCCAATTTCTGATTGGTCGATTTTCTTCCATTAGAATTTTAAACTTACATTTCGAAAACTTACATTTGTAATCATTTCGAAAGACGTTCATTTGATTTAATTTTACAAATGGAGAAAACTGAATTCTGTATCAATTTCCTTGTATGGTTAATAACTGATTTTGTTTACAAATTAATATCGATTACATTAACGATAATTAATATTTAGAAAGGCACGTGCAAATATGGTCGTTTATGTAAATTTACTCATGGAGAAGGAGATCTTCGACCACCTATTAGATACTTTAAATATAAAACATCATACTCAATTTCAAGAGTTAGGAACATGTAGTTATGGTCATCGATGCCAGTTTATCCATGATGAAACCTGCGAGCCATTGGAAGCCACTAGGCTAAAGTAATTTTAGCTTTGTCCGATTTTGTTCGGTTTATATTTATCTTTCATTTGTTCCATTGTTAAATGCGTTATTATTATCAGATATTTAAATTCAAAATTTCAAATTAACGTTTGAATTTTTTAATCCTGGTTTAGAATTATGGTTTTGTTTTGAATTTTAAATGTGTCATGAAACAAACAGTAGCGTTGTTGAAATACTTTGTTGTAAATTTCTAATACTTTTTATAAATCATAAACTGAGGTTCGATTTAAAAATAATAATAACAATACCATTTTGAAAATTAATTTTGTCATTATTAATAATAAATTATTTGAGTAATAATATTAGAATTTGACACATGAGATACCTCGTTGCATCAAGTGAATATTATTAGTTGGTTATCATTTTGAAATACATTTTGGGCTCTGAACTGGAGTACAGTTAGAAAAGAAAATTTTAGTATTTAACAAGAATATCCTTAATGAGACCATGATAAATTTTATGTGCAATATTTAAGTTTTTATATTGTTATTTTGTTCGCGTTTGTATTTATCGTTCAATTGTTCCATTGTTAAATCCGATAATAAATATTTATGAATTATATTTTAAATTCTAATTTTGATTCGTTTGTTTACTAATCTCAACAAGATTATTAGTTACAATTATCTCCAAAAAATTTCATAACAATGTTTATATCGAAAATATAAAATTTAATTGTTATGAAACTTGGATTTACAGAAAAAACTGATAAGATTTTTATACAACTCCGAGTAGATTATTTTAGTCAAGGTATAAGAGCTGCATGACTTAGGCTTAATATATCTTTCTTGGTCTCTTTCGTCAACATATATTAGAGCTGATCAAAATTTAAATAAATTTACGATCAAAATTGTCAATATCGAAAAATTTACTCTTAAAATGATAGATAAAATATTAAATGATTCAATTAATGGTAATTATAATAAAAATCTTCATAATAAGGCCTCCCAAAATAATATTACCGAACATCATCAATAGTGCCTATTATCACTAATAACTAACCTAAATATATGTACATTTTATCAGTTCCTTATTCAGAAAAGGTTTAAACAGTTCATATCATCAATTTTGAAAAACTTGATTTCAAATATGATTAATTAAAATATTATGTTCAGCGCTGGATTTGATAATAAATGGGGAAATATCGAATTATCAGGTGACACGACACGATCGAAATGTCTCTTAAATCGAGTTAAAATTAGGAAAATAGAAGATGGGATATTAAAATAATTTTTTGTTCTTCTTTGACTTTGTCCATTGAATTACATACAGAAAAACACAATTTTTAGACTGATTTCTAAATATAATGATTCAATAATTAAAAACAAGAAATTTTTCATCAAAATATATTGTAATAAATTTCGACGGATCAACCGTCATTATCAGAGTGAATTAACAAGGATATACTCGCGTTTATATATCAAAGCAATGTTTATGTAATCATTATATTTGTTCCGCCCGACACTCAGGTTGCCCCGAGAATCAGACGGAGGCAGCAGGGCTGCACAGGGTGCTGCACGTTGTGCTGGGCCCGTTTTAATTTGATCCAACTAATGGGATTATTCATATTGGGATTCTCCAATCTCATACAAATGGCATTTTAATGATCCTTTGGTATTGACCAATCGACCGATCACTTCGTGAGGAAGCGCAAATGAAATATCGAAATCCCGTCACAAACACACCAATACAGGAATAAATGTCGATAGAGGACAGAATTCAACAAGAGCTTCACTGCTCTCGTACTGCAAGAGTGCCAGATACAGCGCTCCAGGGCCGACAATTGCACTTCTTCAGCACCACCCCGAAGCCAGTTCAAGAACAAATAAGGCGATTCGTCCTCCTCCATCAATATTCCCCGTCAATATCAATTCGTTGAAATGAAATTTCCAAAAGAAAAATAAAGCCAATAAATCGATTTTATTTCAAATATTCATTAATAATAATTTTATTATTATTTCATTATTATTATTTCATTAACATTTTCATTAATTAATAACAATAAATAAAGATAATTGAATCCCGAACAATGTCATTTAAATCATGAAAATACTTTCAATATAGTTGAAGAGGATGGTGTTTGGACATTGATTTTAGGATCAAAAGATTTGACCAACAATGCTTCACATATCACCCTCTCCCAGTAATTACCAAATTGTAAACACAAAATTTTAAAATTACTTACATCAACTTTACTATTCAAACAGTTCTTATGTTGAGCAATATTGATATCACTTTCACTGCGATTATGTTCCTGAATCCGTTTACAGAGATGATGACAAGTCTGTCCGATGTCTATGGCGTCACACCCATTACATTTATATTGATTAACTTAATTGGAAAATAACCCAGTTGGCGTGACAGATTTACTACTTAAAAATTCCTATCTTACATGATCTAGGTACAATTTTAAATTTAATAAATTATTTTCATCATGTTTCAAAATAGAGTTTTTGAATTTCCTGAAACCCTCAGAGTAAGGAACAGTCAAAACAAAACCCATATTATCATGATTATTATTTATCTCATTTTTATTTATGTCGTTATTTATTGTATTTGATTGTTCATTTTCCAATTTAATTATCTACAGTTTTACGAGTTAATTTTTCAACTATCGATTTGGAATATACATTTTTATGAAGTAATTTCATTAACTTATAAATACTTACATTTCATTTTGCTTCGTCCCATATTAGGATTTGGTCCAATATTATGATTTTGTCTCATGGATCAAATAAAATATAATTAAATAATATTATCTTTCTTCGATAAATAAATTTTTGAAATAGATTTGTGACAGTGACTTGAGATTATTCAGATTTTCCATAAAATCCTTTTCAAAATTTTTTTCTTTGAGTCTGTAAATTTCCTATGGCTTTTTTAAGGTTTTGGACTATATTCTGGTTTTGACCATATTCTGGTTTATGACCATATTAGTATTAGGTAGCATAATAGGATTTGGTCTCATGATTTTTTTCAACCAATTTAAGAAAATATCTACACAACGAACTTGTAAAACTAGGTTAGGATGAAAACTAACATTTATAACAAGTTCATAACATTTACTGCTTAAAGGAAAGACTGAGATAACTGAAATATAAATACAAAAATCAAAGAAAAAAGAAAACCCGAAATTCTAAAAAATAATCAATAACTGAGTACACCGATTCAAGCAAATTCTTTAAATTAATCACAAAAATATTTCTAATGAATAATAATTTCAGTAAAAAATATAAACATAGTTTGATTTATTTTAAAAATAAACATAATAAAAATGAGTTAAACATCTAACACACATCTATCAATACACAAATAGGCTCTATAGATCGCTCCAGTAGATTTCCGGTAAGTTTTTCGACCGCAAATAATCTTTAGCCTTAGAAAAACATTTCGACCCGAAAAATACCTTGACTGCCGCATATGGTGACGGATTGGCAGATTGGATCACCAAATAGTTTTTCGGTCAATAACTGTACCTTTCTTCTACGCGTATTTCCCCCACAAAATAAACACAATGTTCTATGAATAAAATTTGTGATCATCAATTTCATTTTCAAATTTAACTGCTCGATTCTTTAAATTATAATTTAAATGCATTTCTTTTATTCAATGCTCTCNTCACATCATCAGTCAGTTTCTCCCAGCCTTGATCTTTATGAGAATTGGCACATCCAGCTCGCACTGTCAGGACTGCATTGAGCAACAGCACTCCTTGTGAGCTCCAGTTGCTGAGATTCCCATGATTTGGAATTTTAAAGTCTTTGATGTCGGATTGCAGCTCTCTGTACATGTCTTTTCAATCACAGATCTATTAAATTTTCGTTTGTCACGCTACTTAAATATTTTTTTCACAAATCATATTCAGTACGTTTTTTATTTTGTTTAATAAATAATAAAATAATATTTCCAGTAATAATCGATTGATATAATTGTATTATTCAAATTAATTAAATAATATTCTTATTATTGTTGCTATTAATTATTATTATATATTAATAATATGAATAATTATTTAAATAATCATTTTAATGCTATTTGTAAAAATAGGTTCAAATAATCAAAGGAATTAATCTTTATGATTCTGATTATCAAGTAATTGACAGAATCGAACCTATTTTTACTACAAAATAAACAGTAAAATCAAGAAAAAAAAGTTAATAATGTCACAACAATAACTCTTTAAAAAAACCAATAAAGAATAACTCTTTAAAAGACAAATAAAGAATAACCTTTATTCAGTAAAATAACGAGCGCAAATACATGCTTTTTTTAATCACACGGTAAATAATTATTTAATTTTTAATCCATTTCTTTTATTGATTTATTTTAGGATAAAATATTAATAGTTTTAGATAAATTATTTCCTCATGTCTCAGTTAGGATCACTAAATAATAATAATAAACCGAATTTCGCAATAGAAATTTCTAGTTTGAATAAATTGTCGCTCACTGAGTTCTGCAAAACGTTACATGAACTCCTAAACAAACTTCACTCGTTCATCATTGTTGATCTTATAAAGAACTGATATGTTGACGGATTGTCACTCCCGTGCACAATGATTCTGGACAAATTTTACAAAATCTTTCAACCAAGCAATGACAGTTTGGTTTACACGATCCATTCTGAAATGTCCGCTCGGGTCGATTATATTATAAGAGAGAGGAAATTGTTTACAAGAGGAGTGCTTTATTATCTCTAATTTTAATTATTCATTCAAATTACTTTTATAATTCGATAATCCATCCAGCATAAATAATAAAATGGTATCATCAGATAGGAAATTATCATCTCTTTGTAGAATGTTTCTGTTGTAAGTCTCACTGGTTTTAGAATAATAATGTTTTTGCCACGAGACAACATGCTCACGTAGTTCACATCTTCATTAATCAATTATCGCAGGATATGTTTATAGATAATAAGCGTGCCGCTCCAAGAGTTAGGAATTAAGCGGGGTATTGAAAACACACACCAAAAATATTTTCGTTTTGAGGATACCGGTTGTTTCATCCAAGTACGAAAGTCCGTCACCGAAAACGTTTTTTCTTTCGTAATTTTTTCTTTTGTCGAGTTTATTAAAATTCAACGTTACGATATACATACAGTAATGTAGTAAGGAACAATTAAAAAAAATATACGTACATCTAAATACAACGTCACAAAATACAAATAATTACATAGAAATAAATACAGACTCCAAAACAAAAATCTAAATCATCGACAATACAGAGAGGGAACTGGCGCGAGAAATTCACACTACACTATTAATTTTATTATAATTTATGAATTTAATATCAAAAATTTTCATTTGATAGAATTTGCTAACACTATAGAAAATAAAATAAGGAAAAAATTGATGAAGATCAGCGGCGTAGAGGGGGGGTGGAAAAAAATTCCTGAAAGATCTAGCAATCTTAAATATAAACTTGGTTGCAAAAATAACAAGAATGAAATAATATTTATTTATTTTTATTTCTTTATAATTACATGTCCAGCCGACGCTTTCCTTTGCGGAACTCGTGAATAAAATCTTCAAACGATATTTCTATGTCACGATGAATGCTCAAAAACATTAATCCATTGAGTCTTTCCTCTCCTGTCGTATTTCTGTCATCGGTTTTGAGTTGTTTCATCTTACTGAATGATCGTTCGATATCAGCAGTCGTTGCAGGAATCACATTGTAAATTTTCAGTAATGTAAAAACATTCGGGAACAATTGTTGTGGGCAATTTTTAAGGTGGTCTGTTGCTGTTTTTGGCTTCTCGGCTAAATTTTTCAATCTTTTCTGTCACATTTCAACTTCTGCTAAGAACATCTGAAGTGTTCCGTTTAAATCGTCTGCATAGAAATAAAAAAGATGATCGAGACTAAGTGGGGCATTTTATCAGGGAGGGTGGAAATCCACCCAATCACCCCCCCTGGCCGATTTATTTTAAAAATAAACATAATAA
The DNA here is from genome assembly GCA_001938485.1 of Girardia tigrina. Classification (NCBI taxonomy): domain Eukaryota; kingdom Metazoa; phylum Platyhelminthes; order Tricladida; family Dugesiidae; genus Girardia; species Girardia tigrina. The sequence goes on from MQRK01169815.1 coordinate 16,348, forward strand.
AAATGAGTTAAACATCTAACACACATCTATCAATACACAAATAGGCTCTATAGATCTGTTACGACCAAGGAAACCCTTGACAAGGAAACCCAAGAAAAAACGACAATCGACATTTCCTTAGGTTGAAATTGCATTCATTTTAAATTGTTCATTAAAACAATCGGCAGTTTTTTTTTATTTACAATTTTAACAATTTCCGAGCACCACAGCCTGAAAATTTAAAAATTAAAAATTAAAAAATCATGGATCATTATAATTATTAACACAACTGCCTGTGATTTGGAGCTTAGACATAATCTCGAATCCTTCATCTAACAATATCAAATCCAACAATTTAAAGTTCTCCAAGAATTTATTTTCTTTATACTTATTCCAGGAGTACCAGATCAAATTACTGATTTTTCAACCAACAAATCCTGAAGAATAAAGAAATACAAAATAACTATACGAAATTA